>JABEEM010001624.1:0-23470 GCA_013363185.1 Fusarium secorum | reverse complement strand
CCCCCAAGCATCCAGGCCGTGCATGTATAGCATGTTCATCTACCTCCCCAGACATCACCATCACCTGCTGGCTGCGCCAATTCTCATCTGACACTAAATCAGCTGAAGCTCAACCCTGTCAAGTCTTGCTGGCCCTGCTCCTCATGCCGTTGGCTTTCGTTGTCCCGGGTATCGTCCGTCTCTTCCAGCAACAGGCGGGTTCTTCGCTAAGTCGAGTTCATGCAAGAAACAAGCCAAAATCAATGCGAATCTTCATCCATGCATGCATGCATACGCACGCCATACAAATCATGTCATGTCGCGTCGCATCTGTCGTCTTCAACCATTTCCCGGCCCCACTCATGGCCACCACTTCATCTTCTTGTAGCTCTCGATCACCTCCTCGATCAACTCCTTCGTGAGGGCAGGTTTCTTGTACTCAAAACCCAATAGTGTCTTGAGCCGCGTTCCGTCCATACTGAGGTCCGTATCCTTGAGTAATTCCTTCTCCATGAATGGAGTCAGCGGGCCCGGTCGAGTAATGCCCGCATCTGCGAGGAGGTCGGCCCATGGTCCCAGAAGCTCGTCATTGACATCGTCCACAACACTATCGAGGTTGAGTCGAGCAAATGTGCTGATAAGCTGGCCCTGGAAACCTGTCTCGATCTTGAAAATATCACCAATAATTGTCGCTATGGTGCCCTGACTTGTCGCACCCTCATCCACGATGTTGAAGATGGGGATCTTGCCCATACTGGCCTCGTCCCACTTCGCCTTGCCTGCATCAAACCATGCTGCGATTTCCCACAAAGCCCGTGTTACATCGTCAATGTGTGCTGTGTTAGTTCGGAGGTCCTTGGTCCAAAGCCACTTCATTTCGTCTTCAAGGTGTTGATATGTGCGAGCCATGCACAATGCCGTCGCGACCCACTGAGAGGCATAAGGTCCATAGACGTGCGGTAAACGCACGATGATGAGGTTGAGGCTGCACTGTGTATTAGTGAATTGAATGCTCAAAAGTCATGGTCCCACTATACCCTTCAATTTTGGAGAGCTCCTCCTCAGCCTGCAACTTAAACACAGCAATCCGGTTCCAAGGTTTGAGTTTATCTCCCTCTTTGCTTGGTGATGAGTCGGACTTGTACACCATGCCTGTGCTCAGTTCAACAAAGGCCTTGACTCCTCTTTTGGCCGCCTCTTTGCCCACCGCAATAGAGAGGTTCAATGATCGAAGCTTGTAGACCTCATCCTCCTGTGAGTACCTCGTCTCACCTCCACAGTTAAAAACATAGTCCCATTGTTTTCCATCTGGTCGGTCAAAAATTCGTGCCAATCCTTCTAGAAAGAGGGGAAACATGTCGTTAGCCAACTAGTCATACATAAGGCAGCCACCTGCACCAGCAAGCGGGGCTGCCAGCAACAGAGTAAGCAGTGTAGAAACTCACCAGGTCTGCTGGCATCAGCCTGCATGAATTTGTCTTGTGAGCAGGCTTCGGAGAACTCAGGAGCTAGCCATGCGAGTTGGGGGAGGACTTTGTCAACGAGCCTCACATCGGAAGCGAGCTCGTTCTGGTGGATATGGAGGGCCAGAAAGCGGCCAATGTAGCCAAGCCCTCCAATAATCAAGACCGAAGGCTTCTCGGCCATGTTCGTGAGAGTTATGTTGTTCGGGACGTGATATAATCGTGCGCAAACGTGGGTTCAAGGTGACGGTGCAGGTGCCTCGACGTCGGCGGCGCGAAGGCGATATATGGGAAGGTATAGATGAAATGTACAACAAAACACGCTTCGGCTCTGCAAGTCTAGTGAGGTGCCTTGGCAAACTTCGCTCCAGATGTCAACGAGACGGACAAATGGTTGCTGTGCGAGGAATATTGAGCCCCAGTGCCAGGACAAGATTGTTCGGCTTCAGGGGGTAGAGGGTTGTAGCTGAGTAAATGGAAACTGGCCAAGAGGTCCCACGGGGTGCCGAAGGTGGACGGATATGCGAGACTCGGTGCGATTTAGCGTTGGGCGAAGCGAGGTGGTTCGGGTTTCTCGTGGATAGAGAGCGGGCTGGGCAGTGACCTAGCACAGTAGTTTGATCGAGAGGAGGGCCGTAACCTGGCATGGAGTCACGCAAGTAAGTATATATTAGGGCGCCGTGGGGCAAGGGAAGTGCTTGGTTTGGACATACAGTAGCACTGATCTAGCACTTTTTATATCGAGCCCCAAAAGTGCTGGTGCGGCGACGGCGTAGAGACGATGTGCGGGAGCAAAGGGGAACAAGTTTGATCCAAGGCGGGAAGGCAACGGGAGGACGGACGGAAGACGGAACCAGATGGGCGGGATGGTATGGGATGGGAGGTGAGTGGAGGGTAACACGATCAACAAATGCAGCAATTTCAACTTTGAGAGGGCACGAGGCGGCGCACCAACCGCTCTCTGGGACGAGCGATGGATAAACAGGGGTCTGAACTAAAGTCAAGAGACCCAACTTTGGACCAAATCTTTCTTGAACGAGGCCACACGACCGAGCCTGAGGTGAGCTTGGAAAGAAATAGCTAGACCCTTGGGGCCCTCAAAATTCCGTCGATGAGGGGTGGACTTGATAGACTGAAGAGGTTGTGAAGTGGATCTCTTGTTGAGAAAGACGAGGGGAGAATCGGCCAGTGTAAGAGTGAGTGGGATGCAATGTGGACTCCTTTTCCAGCAAAAGGGGCCCGAGTCTTGATGCTCTAGTTTAATGAGGGGCGTGCTGTGGGTTTATGGGCGTGAAAGGCCCTGTCAAAAAGCTCGATATTGTGCCCTACCGAATATCAGGCACCAAGAAAGTTGCTCATCTTACATGTTATTCCATGAGCCGGTTCTGAGACTGAGACTCATGTTTCACAATATCCCGTGGGCGACCATGCCTTCTTTTATGCCCTAATATTGACTAAATGCTATATATCTGGGCAGTTTGCGGTCATGCATGTATAATATGCACGGCAAACCAAAGGGAGCCGTGGACTGAAAGATGAGTTAGAATGCATATGTGGGCGGCTTGTGGAGGTCTTTCTACTCCGATGTACATGTACAGTACATGGGTAAGTTGTGTCAAGAGGGAGCCCACTCCCATCAGTCCATTCCTAGACTCAGGTCAAGGCTCTGGGCGGAACAGTCTTTTTTCTGGGCTTGAGCTGAGGTCCATTGCTGTTTCGTTAACTCGAGATCGACTCGAATCTCCCATCTTTCCCATCAGTTCCTCGAAGAAGACTTGGCAAGAGGCTGACATTGGCATTTCAAGATGCGAGTCAGGACCAAGGAAGGCTTGAAAGTGCTGGGTCGGTGGGGGGTAGCCGTGCGGTAGCTGGCGGAGACGCGATGCGAATTGGCGGTCATGCGGCTCGACAGTTACTGTAACTGATTCAGAGCTGCAGGACGGATTTGCAGGATGTCCCGTCCATCATATCGCGGGCCTAGCACCTAGCTACCGAGCCTGCAGTGGGCCTCCATGTTCGTCATTGTCACTGCGACCAGGGACCAGGGACATGCCGACAG
The DNA here is from genome assembly GCA_013363185.1 of Fusarium secorum. Lineage (NCBI taxonomy): Eukaryota > Fungi > Ascomycota > Sordariomycetes > Hypocreales > Nectriaceae > Fusarium > Fusarium secorum. The sequence goes on along the minus strand of JABEEM010001624.1, from coordinate 19,969 downwards.
AAGGGACTGGGGTCAAGGGTCAAGGAGCATGACAACCGCCGTCCTTGCCTGAGCCTACCATTATTAGGTCTTTGCACTTTCTTGTACTCACTCTGCAAGTTGACAACAGCTTGACACAATTCAAGTCGAGCCGAGCGAGAACTGTGAACCTGCGAGGGAACTTTTCGTTTGTGATATATATCAGGCGACGGTTTCACCTGCTTGTGAGTAGTCATAAAGTATCTGGTCAGACTGACCTCATGGGTGGTAATTACCAATACTGTTGAACGATAATAAACTCATTACCCCATGGCTAAGGGTAGGAAAAAAAAACTCAGCACTTGGCTGGCGAGGGCGCTTAATTCTTGTAATCCATATCTGGCATCCAGCATGGCGCAAATCATGTTCGCATTGGGTGTCACTTCCGAGTACACATAAACGACGAGGCTTATTTTGGTCATGCCACAGTACCGAAGAATGCCATGATGCCAGACTGTTGCAGGTCGTGCGCGATATTCTTCAAGACACCAAGCCATAACTCCTTCGTGAGGGTAAACTGGTAATATATTGACTGTCACTTAAGTCCTGTGCATACAGTACACCAGAGACCTGATATTAGCGCTGGGTGCCGGCACGTGCGCCGATCCAAGATCCCGTTCGGGCCGCCAACAGGGCCATCTTGATCTTTCCCAGACAGAACTGGAGGCGCTGTATCCGTACATATGTACTGTAACCTGGACAGCCAGTCAACCGACGCCAAGGTTGGACGTGTAATAACCAATTCTTGCCTGCGGTTCGCAGCCTGCGGTTCTGCCTTATACTGATTGTACGACTGTACCCGAATTTCAGGGGCAGAGCACGCGTCTGTCAGGTGCGCATGTGGCAAGCGGCAGGAACGAGATCAGGAACCGGAACAAAATGATGCGGGGCCTTTTCTAGAATTCTTCCATTTCTGTCTCTATCAATGACAAAAAGAAGAGGTATTAAACAAGAATTGGTGACGATTGTGGTAGCTGGAATAGTGGAAAAGTGGTTGTGATAGTTGAACCATATATTATTCCGAGTCTTACAACCGGCCCAAGTGTCAAGAGCGCAGAAGTCACCATCATGCAATGACTTCTCAGTCCGATTTTATTGTACCGATATCCTGGGCCTTAGGTTGGCAGGTACAGCTGGGTACCGATCTCATGTAAGTTAGTACCTGCCTTATAGTACCTTACTGGTAGGTAAGTGCACCTCACTCCAGCCTCACAATGAGCATGGAAAACAATATCCAGTGATCAACAAAATTAACTCTACGTCTACCTCAACACTAGGTATCGTGATCAGGAGCTATCATCTTCCGTCTTCCTTTCTGGCCTATCACACAGTCAATAGACCCCCGTCCCATCACCTTTTCCTCCATATTCCAACACTACAAGACGGCTTCTACCTAGAGCCTCTTCAACGCTAACGCCTAATAAATAAATACTAGACTAGAGCCAACACACCAAAAGCCCAGCCCGAGCGCTAGCATAGAGCACCAGGGCCCTAAGATCCGTAGCTTTTGTCTGCATGTCAGATGCACAATACAGACCTTATTGCGGCCATGGAGTACATGGGAAAGAAGAGAAATCGAGAGAATCGTGATCCTTGTCGCTCTCAGATCATCGTTCAACATGGGCTTCGATTTACTGCCTTTCATACTATCGCCAGGACTCATTCCACGATTTCGAGCGCCCTGTCCATGTCTCCTTGATCCTCTTGTTCAGCTCCCTGTCAAGGTTTCACTGTCTCTGAGACTGCCGTCTATCATATCTGACATGAAAGTGACTACTGCATCTTGCAACCACGTTCCCCATCTTCAGCCAGGCCTCAAATTCACGCCCATCTCGAGTCAAGGGGGGACCATCCTTCATCTCTTGGATATGTAGAATGCATCAGGTACTGTACCAGGCTCAGTAGAAAGCTGCGGCAAGGTTTCTGCTAACCACGCAGCCTGTCAATGCATTTCCACGGCAGTGCAGAACATGTCATCTACCTAACTCAGAAGGTCCTAAATCCACGTCCCTAGCGCACCATGGTGCTCGTATGCTGCAACTATGATAAGCCACTATTTGTCGTCTAACAGAGCATCACAGTCTAAAGACCACCTCGACGAAAAGCCGCGAACTGATATGGGCAAAGATATTCGCAAGCTGTAGTCCTCCTGAGCCTGAGAGCCCACATGGTAGGAAGTCATCTACTAGGTATTCGGACATCCCACGCGGTTGACTTTATCCTCGGTCGATGGCCATGCGTTCATGGCTGGCCAGCAGGCCCATTGGCTTGGGGGGAAGAACTTGATCGACGTCCAGGGTCAGGCTCGTATCAATTAATCGTGCTAGCCTATACAAGTAGGTTGGGCCAAAGCTGGCTGCCTTGCTTGGGATGTGTCGATATCTTGTCATCTACGGATAAAAGCCTGTGAGTTACGGGAAAGCGGGCCGGTTAAGAGGCTTTCCAGCTACTCGATTACGATGGAGCATTCATGGAATAAATCATGAAACCAGAGCTAACGCTATCATATCGTATTAGAATTCAAAGTCCAATAAGCATGTTTCTGTGATTTCTTCTGTCATCATAGGGTTTAGACACTGCCCGAGGATCATGTGCTATCTCCTGGTCATGACCTTGGGTCCTTCAATGCAAACGCTGGATGAAAGCAAATGAGTATATCAATCAATCTGCACATCTATCAAGTCTCGCTCCTAGTGCAACCAAAGGCCAATACTCGCACAGGGTGCCACCACGGTGCAGTACACGTATCTCGAGATAGTCTATCGAGGGTCTTGCTCTTCAAAATATCGAGTGAATCGGTTTCGGCGCATATCATCTTCTCATGCTTCCGATGAGTTCACGCTGAGCCTCGCGATCCCGTGCCCCCTCACTCAAGCTTCCAATGCTCCTGAGATCGCCCACCACGTCCTTGGCTTTGCCAAAGTACACCTCCTGCAGGAGATTGCGCATCTTGAGTTCCATATCCTCAACCAATCGTCCCACATTGGCGATGTGGCTATCATCGTTGTCAACAGGGAGATCCTGCTCAACCTGGCGTGTCATGTTGCCACTAAGGTCCATCTCGCCTAGGTTGCCACCAGCAGTAGACAAGGTCAGGATCACTGTCGATGTGAGCTTATAGTGTGTGCTTCTTCCTCGCTCAATTGCCTCGAAGACATGGATGGAGTCCCATACACCTTCGGAATTGCCGCCTTGGGGGGAAGCTAAAAGGGGATGTCTAGTCAGCGCTGACGGTTCGAACACAGTATGGCACTTGTCAGGGGAACTTCATACATTTCTTGAGAAGCACGACCCCTGCGAATCCGTCATCAAGGTTCCAGAAGTAAACACTGCTCACACCACCTTCGTAGTATAAATCGCGATAGACATCGAAGGCCTCGTTCGCCTTGACCTCCATCTTGCGAACACGCTCGCTCGGAATCGCACCCTCGCCAGCGCCTTCGTTACCACCAGCACCTACACCACCTGATCCAGCTTCATCCAGAGGAGGGTCGAATTGGTTTGACCACGGTGAGCGGTAGCTGTCTCCATCGCGGTTGTAGTCGCAGAGGAGGTAGTCTCGGCCGGTCTGCTTGCAGCGGCGCACGGTTAGGGGCTGATCGACGGACGACAGAAGGTCTTCGGTCAGATCTGGTGCGATGGAGATGATGGCGTTGAGGTGGTCTGTCGTCTGCTTAGGGTTGAGACGACGGAGAAGGTCTCTGTGGGTTGAACGGTCAGCGATACTGGGGAGGACGTCATTGCGCGGGAAGGTTGATATGCTTACAGAGCGGAGTCAAAGGGATCGACAGCCATGATTATGGACTTTCGAGGGCTTTGGCTGCGGTAATTGAGAGACTGTGTAAGTTTGAAAGGTTGTGGTTGTTTGAGTCTGAAGACGACTAGTGGTTCAGGCAGTCCTTAAGTCGAGGTGAAGCTCTGCGACGTTATGGAGTAGCGGGGTCATGGAGCTCCGTGTGGAGTACGTACTGCATGCCCATGTAAGTGGCAGCTAAGCTCATGGAAGATAGATCCTATAGTTATTCCCGGCTGAGAAGCTTTACAAACCGTTACGAGTACATTAAAGGTTAGTTTTATTGCAGAAGATCAGTCAAGGTAGGCTGATAATCTACAGGAAACTGGGCACAGACCGAAAGCATTCTACCTCTTCAAGCAACAATGCCCCATCACATAAAACCCTACTAATACTCTTCACCAGTGTTGTGATTAAGGCTGTCAAGCCGCAAGTTAAAGGAAAGAAAGTCAATTAATGGAGACAAAAACACTCTCAGGAAACAACAAACCCTTGATGATGCCTAGCAAAGCAAAATAACACTATAGCCCAGCCCAGAGGCAGGTAACCACTAGCACCCTAACCTCTACCCAACTCGGTACCAATATAAGCTAATCGACCTACTCCCCGAGTTTCCCTCTCAGTCGGCAGATTTCCAGGCTCTCTCCCCTTACCCATCCGGCCCAGTAGACTATACTACCTCTGCTCTTTTGCGTCGCATTTAATTGAACATCATATATAAATAATAGCAAAACAAACGCATCTTCCTCACCGCGCGCAAGTTCCAAGACCAACCAGCCCATCTTCCAATCTCACAGCATAGCCATATTCGCCTCCAACGCCGCGCCCGTGATGTCCACCAGTGGGCGAATCGCCAAGAAAGTCACCTCGAAATTTTCACAAAAGAAACCTTAACCATGGACCATCCCGATGAGCCGTATCGCCTTTGCAGCTGCGTCGAGCCATCCATGTTGTCCGCAGGTCATCAGTAACATGTTAGGGCACTGTATGGCCCCCCTAAGCAATGTCGAGTTGCACCTTGTAGACTCAAGAAGTCTGCTTACCGGAGCAGACTCGGGGTAGCTACGTGGTCATGATATTGAATGCTTAGTCAATGCTGGAACCACACAGCAGACAATGAGCCTTCTCGGTCCAGGTCTTGTCACCACCCGTTACATTCTCGCGCAGGTCACGAATCTCCCATGCTGTGGGGCCGTCTTGCATCTTGAGAGTGGCTTCGAAAAGTTCCAGGTATGGCTTGGAGTCTGCAGCCTTCTTCTTGCGACCTTTCTTGGCCGATCCTTTGGCTGATGCGGTGGTGATAGATCGGGATGGCGTTGGCCCAGGTGTAGGGGTTTCTGTTTCGCGAGGTGTTTCGCGAGCAGTCTTTTTGACGTGGACGTTATCGCTCGTTTCGCCGGAGCGGACATCGATCGTAGGTTGTGTCTCTTTCTCCCCTGCGTCAGTGGGCGATAAAGGGCGCGTCGCCTCCTCGGGCTTCTCTTCCTTAACGGCCGATCCCTCGGTTCGATGGGGCTTATCTGTTCCTAGTCGCTCGTAGACTTGCAGGAGAATTTCGTGAGCCATGCATTCGTGATGCATCCACTTCCCGCAACTCGGGCTCGTGCACCCAATCAGGGTCTTGTCAGGGTTCGCAGGAGTTTGGCATTTGCACATAAGCTCAACGGACTAAATGGTTATCAGTATTTTCGGAAACTAAATGAGATATCGCGAGACATACCGAAAGTTGCATGTTGCGGCAGTCGTACGCTTGACGCCAATAAAGCGCGTCTTGGATCTCCTCATCATCTGACTCAATCCATTGGTTGACGGTGACGGGTCCTGTAACACTGACAACATTGATAATGTCCACTAGAAAAAGGGTTAGTCGCATTGCAGCGTAATGTCGGTCAGTAATCTAGACATACTATGATTAGAAGCGATCAACTCATTATTGCCATGGTACGGCTGGCGGCCTTGAACGGTCTTTTTGCCGTCGAGTGTTCCATACGGGAGTTCGTCCGGCCAATACATCCAATAAACACGCGCATAGACGTGGTGCTCATCGGAAGCACGGATCTCGAGGATACGAGCGACCCAGTCATTATTGCTCTTCTTGTAAATACCCTTGCCGTCACCTTGAGCCTTTTGTTGTTCAATCGTTACCTCGTTGGCAACATTGACAAAGCCTTCACTATAATACTTGACACTGTTGACTGCCAAGAGTTAGCCATAAGCCCGTACAACGGACGGCGCCGAGAATTCATCGGATACTTACGGACGAAGCTGTTGTAGCGCGTCATATCTTGCCATCGTTTTCCTGGTTCGACAGTGTAGTACAAGTCCATGTTCTCGTGCGTCTTGAAATTGCCCGTTGGGGAGAAAGGGGAGATTTGAATCTGGACCCGTTTGTCGTCATCTTGGCCATCGCGCTTCCGCTTCTTGTTTTTCTGACGATCCGCCTGAGTAGCCGCAGGGCCAGTCGCGTAAGTAATCGTGAAAGGGCACTCAGCGCGGTTCTCCTCCCCGACGGATCGCGATCTCTTGCGATTGCTCATTGTGGCGGTTTGATGCGGTTGGGTATGACCGCGTCGGGAGTGGAGAGAAGGAGGGGTTTGCAGAAGAACGACAAGGCGCGCGAAGAAGCGACGCGGAAATAGAGGAAAAGGTTATATAGAAATGGAAAAGAGAATTGGTTTAACTGGGTTTTTCGATGTCGCGATCTGTGCTGAGCCGAGCCCAAGCTGCGTTTGAGCAACAAGCCGCGGCTTGCGATGATGTCCTGTGCGCAACGAAAGAGACTCGATTTGTCTGGGAGAGCAACGTCGCAATCTGCGGAAGAACTAAGAACTGAGCCAAAAGCCCAAAAGACTTGCGTCACGTGACCGAGCTGGCACTGGGGCCACCTAAACACCTAAGCTGATGGACGGAGTTCAGTCCTACCTACGGAAGAGCGACTAGCGCCCAGCGTTAGCCAACGCGTCTGGACAAGCCTTGGCTTAGTAGCGTAGGTAGCTTATTAGAGGCGCAGGGTGAAGGAGTCTGGGCGCGATTCAGTTTGGGTTTTCGGAGAAAATCGATGATAGCTTTGATAGAAGGGTAAGTGATTGGGTGAGTGAGGCGCAAATGTAAAGTTTTGAAGAGTCAAGGTTGTTTGTTAAATGGAGCTTGTTTGTTTCAACAAGAAGAGTGAGGGGATAGAGAGAGAAAATGCAGGCGCGTTTGCGTTACATTGAGCGTAAACTTAGGCCCCGGAAATCCGTGCAGGGAAGTCTGCTTCTAGAAACTCCGATCCAATGGTTTATAAAGCTCACGCGTTATTCATCACTAGTTACCTTACCTCATATAGATGTGTAGATAGAGCGTCCCAACTCTTAAAGCAAAAAGGAACATACTGTGGTATATTGATTAACTTGATGCATTTACATTGCTGAATCTAGTTCGTTGTCTAGCACTTATAAATCGTAGCCAGATTATGATATCACCAGTCATCTAAGTAAACGCCGCCGCTATGCTACCTTATCCATCCAGGAATCAACAGCCATCTGAGCTAGGGTCTTGCGTGTTCATCGACAATACCATCTTCCTGCTCTCTCTGATAGTCGGCCAGCATTCCACGACGCTCAGGCTCATGTTCATCATCGTCTGCTTCCTCCACAGGAGATCCTGCCATTGACTCGGCGAGCTTCATGCCTTCTCTTCTACCGCGCTCGACGTTGATGAACCAGATCAATGGCGCAGGAAAGCCAACTAATGCTGCCAAAAACCAGAAAGCCGGGCGAATCGTGCCAGTTCTATCAATGATAGCACCAACGATCGTCGGGCCAAAGACACTGGATCCCTTGTCCGTTATGGCGTACAAGGCGTAGAACGCTGCCTCGGATCCGGGTGGAATAAGCTCACCGTACAGAGAGCGGCAGTAACCACTCAAACCTCCGAGGACGACTCCATATACAGCCGCCAGTGGATACATCTCCCAGGGTTGTTGGAGGCCAAATACGCCCCATTCTTTAACAAAGGGAAGGTAACCCATCAAGCCGTAAAGGGGGATCAACTCGAACAAACCAATGCAGACAAGAATGGTTTGATGGGCTTGGAGGTTAAAGAGCCGTGAGATCCACGACCATCCGAAGGCACCGAATACCCCTGCCAGAGTTGAAATGACATTTATCATACCAAGCGCCCACGGCTTCATGTGGAGTTGGGTTTTGGCGAATAGAATCGCGGTAGATGACGTGGTTGCGATCGCATCGGACAGGAGAAACCAGCCAGCAAGGAACAAAACGATGTCCAGAAGGCGTCTAGCCTGTTGGACGGTTTTGAATAGGCTCTTCCATGCGTACAATATGTACGCAAGTCCTGCCATGATGCCTTTGCGACCGTCATCAGCCAGCGGAGGCCCGGGGCGGGGCCGCAACCACATGGCGGCGGGAATAGTGAAGATGGTCCACCAAAGTCCGACCATGAATAATACCACTCGTTGGCCCCATGTGGTGTTATGCATGGCTATGAGAACAGCAATACAGACGCATTGCAAGAAGAGCGCGGCAATATAGCCGGTACCAATTCCGATGGCTGAGATCCGCGTTGACAGTTGCAATTCCTTGGAAGTGATTTCCGCATGGCTTGCTGTTGGTTTCAGTCGCTCGCCGTCTTCTGGATGTAACAGAGGTGAGGTTGTTGCAACTCTTGACGCCTGGAGCTCATCCACCGAGTCATCCAAAGGGCGTGACTCAAATTCAGAATTGGCAAGATCTGGAGTATCAGCAACGTTGGCCTCGATAACATCGGGATGATATCGCACAAGTAGCGGAAGAAAAGAGTTCAGTAATACAAAGGATGCGCCAAAGGATGTGTTGGAGATGACGGTCAAGAGGGCGCCGAGAATGTAGTTGTCTTTTGTAATGAAGATGTAAGACATGACGGCGAAGCTCCCAATCCAGGCGAAGCTGAGAAGAAGCTTCTTGCGGTAGTTTCCATGGTCAGCAGCGCAACTGATGCTGACAACGAGCAGTGCTTGAATCAAGACGCTCACTGAAAATGTGTACATGGCGAAGCTCGCAGTGTTGATTTCTACTCCAAACACCCAGACAATGCATTGTCCGTCCCCCTCTTTCTTACTGTCGCTAGACCCGCATGGTGTTGTTCGGTCAGAGAGGAGCACACCGTTCTCTCTGGCAAGGGTTTCTAAAAGGATGGGGATAAAGGAAGCTGGAGCATGCGTATCAGTAATGGGTCTTGGCGATCTCCGGGTAGGTAGCCCAGAGATATTGCTTCACTATCAATAACCTACCAATTCCACAAATCACGTACGTCTCGGCCGCAAATGCATAGGCGTACCACCCTAGAAGCTCCTTTCGACTCGTTGGGCGAGCATCATGGCCAGAGTGACGCGGTACGATTGGCCGCCGCACGTCCGCTTGGCTATTGCGAGGGCTCATATCGCCGTCGCTAGAGGATCGCTCGTCGTCGGCCTCGAAAGCAGAAGTTGCGCAAGATCTAAAGGATCGTTTCGAAATGTTAGAGAGTCCGGACCACGGTCTATGGTCTTGAAGACGTGGACGCTGAGGAAGAGGTTGAAGGTTTGGCGCCATGATAAGACTCGTGATTTCACTGGGTGCACGTGATTGTCGTCACAAGGCCGAGACTGGTGAGCCTGAGTCCCCCTCCCAGGCTCATTCAACACCAGACAGTTTTCCTCACGAGATTGAAGACGGTTTTGGATTAGTAAAGAGAGGCTTCTGCTCTCGATAAGTCGTGAAGTGCGCCATGTACTCTGCCAGCAAGCGTTGAAAGACAATGGATACGTGGACGCCGACAGTCACGGTTTTGTTGATCGATTATACAGCGATGAGAAGAGAACAGGGTAACAAGAAAAGACTCACAATTATTGAGTGAAATGCGCATCGTCGTATTCTTAAAACATGGATGGCACCCAGAAGCCAAGGGCCGCGGCCATTACCGTCACATCTTGTTCATCCCATCAACTTATGCGCCCCTCCCATGCGAAAGAGGACTAACGAGACCATAATCACGACGGGGTATCACGATGCCTATTCGCCATGTTTGGGTCTCTCTTGGATAGGATCGCTGCCAGCCGGCTTAATCAAGGCTATCTGTGACGATCCATGAGCTATTCAGGCTCTTATCAGGGTCTTTTAAGGGCCATTCTTGCACTAACAAGGTGCTTGCAGACTTCCAGTTTCTCTTAGATCAGAGATGGGTTTGTTGGATGCCAAATTGGTTTAGCTTGGGCTTGGGACTCCAGAGTCCACAGGTCAGAGCCAATCCTGGAATATCATGTTTCTCTTTTCAGCTCGTTTTGCTCTTTAGCGGAGACACGGGCACTCCGCTGTCCGAGGGATCTCTGAGCTTGTCGACTCGTTTCATTACCAAAATGCCCATTAAAAGACAGAAATGAGGGGAAGTGGAGCATGGGGTATGGACGACTATCGAGGATGATCCTTGATAAGTGGAATAACGTCATGGCAGCCCAACTTGGAGGAGGTTTTAGCACATGCATATGCTATGTGGTACATTCTTGCATGTTCTTTTCTGCTTACTTCTCAGTGAGTTGACTCAGTCTCCAACAAAACTGTTGCCAGCAGCTGTCAGATCTTTATTTGGAGCAAGGAATGCAGGTCAGACACAGAAATATCAGAAAGCTGGGGTGCGTTGCATTTCTCAATGTCACCAACCACCCATCTACACTGGGTTGCCAGGTATCATCCCACATGTTTGCGCATTGCGAGATAAAGCAAGCGACACGATAGAATTCAAGTTATTCAGAAGAACAGTATGGCATCAGGGGTATTTCCACAATAACCAATATCAACAATAACGCAACCTGAGAACGATAATCCCCGCCTCCTCAAGATCAAGTCGCAATTCGAGACTTGTCAAGGACAACCGAATAGGAGCCTACTTCTTGTGGCCAAAGATCTTGGACTTGAGCTTGTCAGCAAGACCAACAGGAGTCTTGAACGCAGGCTTCTCGTGCTCCTCAGACTCCTTCTCAGAACCTGCGGTCTGCGCGTTGCCAGCGCCTCCACGACCGGTATGGTAGTCTCGGCCATCTTGGCTTGGTCGGACAGCAGTCTCGGGAATGATGTCCACATCCTTGCGCTCGGTGGTGGGTGTGCCTATGTCAGCGATGTTGCCAGCACCTGATGAAGTTGTATTAGCGACTTGTTCAAGTTCTATAACAGTTGATGATGTATTGTGTGAATGCAACAAAAGAACATTGCGCAAAAGGTACAATGCTAATAATGACTTACCTCCACGACCAGAACTGTACGCGCCATCACCGTGGCTTCCAACAACGCCAGTTCTAACAACCTCGCCGTCGACATACTCGGTATCGTCAGGCTTGAAGTTGCCTGCGCCGCCGCGACCGTGAGAGACTTCAGCGGACATGGTTACTGATAAGAAGACAGGAGTCTATGATGCTTTCAGAGAGTTTGAGTCGACAATAGAGTAGAGTTGAGTTTATAACGTCGAGTCTGACATAAAAGACAGCCGTTCAGGCGTCAGCCTGGCTCCAGGGCATGGCGACAACTTATAGCACCCATCCCGTCATCGGCCGGACGGGCAGCACAGCCATCAGGTTAAGCTTGTTTGTGTGCCTGAGACGTCTTTGATAAGAGATACGGTAACTAAGGTACATACATGGTGGCATCATGAGAAAACCACAGCAGGGCTGTTATCTATCGGCTGCCGCCCGATATCACTATCACTTCAATGGACTTCTCTTATCAGTCCGCGCAACCAACCCCCCCAGAGGTTCGCCAAGGACGCCTAGAAGACCGCTAAAAACAATTAAACTGTGGTGAAAGGTCGCTAAATGCGGGTTGATACAGTGCATTTGAGATCTGGGCGCCAAGCACGTGCGATGAGCGACAGCAGGGTGTGCTGATGGTTAAATCGAGAGCGACCAGTCAGAAGCCGTCTTGTGTTGCCTGTTTACGTATCGGAATTTGCTGATTTAATGTGGGGGAGAACGGGATCGTTCAACTTATCGATCATCCATCCAATGCCTCTCATTTCCACGGCCACGGGTCAAGAATCCCGTCTTATCAGGGACCCTGCATTTGTATTCGCCAGGTTGGGTGGGATCTTTCTTTCAGCCCAATTTTGTGCGAAACCGGCAGGAATGAGCTCGAAGAATGTGCTCTTCTGATCGTTTCTGACGCAATTGTGATGTTGATTATTCAGTCTATTCACATGCTTTGACCTGTTGCAAGTCAAACTCTCAGCTTCGTCAACCTCAATATTCCTAGGTAGTCTCGACAGCCTAACACAAACTGTTTGCAGTCATTTCGCAGCTCTATCACAACCATCTATGTCTAAAATTCCAAGTCTATACGGAAACCAAATTTCTATACCCAACACATACGGTACACATCCAGTACAAACCGATACCCAAAATAGACATCTTGTCTGGCAGGACTCGTCTTCCCCCATTCTCTTCTCGCTTTGGGTCATCACCAACAGGCTCCTTGATCCATCCCTTTGGCACCTGTGTTATAAAGTCATACCAATAGTCCCCCATGATACTATAGCCTTCATTTGTAGGATGCAGGCAGTCTCTCAGCTCACCCAGATCAAATGTGCTGAAATCCACGGCAATAACATGATCACCATCCTTTCGTCGTTGCCGTACAAGTCCAGGGATCAGGGCTCTGTAGATAGGCATCTTGGGTTTCTCAGTGTCACAGGATGCTAAAGGTATCGCGACGAGGACTACTGCATCCTGGCAGTACCTAACAATCTTGTCAATGAGGTCGCCGAGACGAGTTGCAGCATCTTTGGGGTCGTTTCCTTCTTTGGAGATCGACGGTCGTAAATCCATGTCATTCGTTCCAGCGTGAAGGAGGATAAGATTAGGTTTTTGTTCCAACGACTTTGTGATGTGATCGCTTATATACTGAATTGTCTTGCCAGACCAGGCCGCCTAAATACGTATAAGCGTAGTATCGTCGTTCATCAATGGCTGGTCTCACATAGTAACTGTCCTCCATAGAACCCTTACGTCTTGTACCCGCAAAGACAACTTTTTCTCCTTGGGTCAATGTCAGTACACCCGTCAATTAATATCACACTAGATATTCAAGAAGCAACTTACGTGACAGATGTTTCGTGAGAGGAAGCCTGTAACCATTCCCATCGCCGCCATCTGTATCACTTCCCCAACCTTCTGTTATAGAGTCTCCGATGCAGAGTATACGAAGAGGAACTTCCAATTTCCAGGCATCGTCAGAATCAACTTTGGTGTAATTCAAGACATCGTAAGCCGTGAAACCCGAAACATTCCGAGCTATTTGTGCAGCATCCTCTCGCAGTTGTAGTGTTGATGCATGAGCTGCCCTAACGAAACAAGCCAGTAATAAATACCACATGGTTGTTTTACCACGACAAATGAGCGTTTATTTAAAAGAAAGAATAGGGATGAAACCCAAGAAGGGTCACAATACTAGGAATCAGAACATATTTTAAAGTTGCAATGGGAAGAAGTGAGGTAATATGGTTGTTGGTTTTGGCAAATCTAAAGTAAACTAGTCAAGCATTATCATCCATATTGGTTCCACCGCCTATCATTCCTGACCCATGATGAAACACCGCAATGCAGGGTTTCTAGAGGATTTTTCGGTATTAAACGTAAGTAACGGAGCAGTCACTTCAAGTAACTGTCGGGTCACTTGCCTAGTTGTATTATTTGCAAACTCAAGTGGCCGGCCCTTCACGAAGTCAACACAAAAAGGACAAAGATTCGAGCGAAGCTGTGACCATGTAGAAAGGGAAAAGATCATCTCAGATCGACGTAAAAGAACACTTGTGTAATAAGTTTTTGTTATGGATGTTAATCTCAGTTCATGCCGATGCTCCATAGTCTGTCTCTACCTCGCTATCGCTAGTCCATTCTGAATTCTCAGCACCTTTGCGAGACACGACGTCTAGTCTCGTCTAAAATTCTCATCAACGCCATATCGATCACATAAACTCCATATTATGCTCGTTCTCATGTCTTCTCATAACTTACGTCTCCCATCAAGCCCTTCCAGCACGGCCGACCTGAAGGATCTCACCTGTCAGGGCCTCGTCTCCTCGCAACACTGGCCATGAGGTGCCGTCAGATTTGGCGAGGACGAATTCTAGCTTCGTGCCGAGCACTCTGAACGATGACTTCTCTGGGTCGATCGACGCATAGAGGGGGACTTCCGCTGTATAGCGCTTGGGGGGCGAGTCGGTTGTTGTAAGGTTCAGGTTAAGTTGCTTTGGCTGCAACTCGATCTTGGCTGTGCTCTTGTCGATCTTCTTCAAGAAGAAAGATGCAATAACATTGACTGGGGTCTGGTAAAAGTCATGCCTGTAATTGTTAGCACGAACAATCGTAGCATTTGACCGCGGTTTTGTTTCGTGAACTCACCTGACGTTGGAAATGACCTCCTCACTATTGGCGCCATCCTTCTTACCACTGCCGACAAACAAGTGTCTGTTCTTCGTCTTGCATCCCTCAATCTTCATGAATTGATCAAACTCCAACACTCGCCTCTTGCAACAGGAGTATCCCTTGCTCCCCTCATGGAAGATTGGTACTCCTGGATGGTGAACACACTCCTCGTCATCTCTCGAGCTACCCTTCTTGTATGTTGCGCCGCATGCCCTTCTCTTACAGCCAACACCGTCCGCAATCTCAAGACTAGGGTCATCATCTTCCGACTCGGGAGCAGGTGGAGGTGGCGTAGGAGCGTGCTGGGCAGTTGGAATCGGTGCGCGCGACGGAGTGGCGGCGTTCAGAGCATCGATCTTCTGGGCGAGGGCAGCATCATCCTGCTGGGGTTTCTCCTCGAGCTGAGGCGGCTTGTCGGTGGTCGAGTGTGTGCCAGTCGTACAAGGAGGAATATCCATAAACTCATCAAAGGTCAAGACACGAGGCTTGCAGCACTTCCATCCTTTTCAAGGTTAGTTAGTATGCTATGCAATGCAATGCACAATGGCAGGTTAATAAAACAGCATCTGCTCTGCCAGATCAACCTACCTTTCTGCCCCTCGTGGAAAATGGGCGGGCCAGGGTGGTACTCGCACTTCTCATCTGGATCGGTAAACTCTTTCCCGCAACCTTGATGGACACATTTTTGAGACATTTCGCATGTAGTATAAGGCCTGCACTCCACAGGAAGAATTGACAGTTTAGCGATTGTCTAGAAGGAAGAGAAAGGAGTATTTGACTCTGACTTTGGTGGGGTGGGAGCTTCTAGAATTCAAGCTCTGCCGTGGAGGCGATGACGATGCTGGAAACAGAGCTATATTCTCACCGCTTTCCTATTTCGATGCGGGGTCACATCTGATTTGCTCGTGCAATTAGACGGGTTGTTGCATGCGTCTCATCTAATCTCAGGCCATTTTCAAGACGGCATTGCCTTTATATGCCGAGCCATTGAGACTCTTCCAATCTCTTCACCATGTTTGCTACTCGTCATCTTCTCTTTTCAACAAGAATTACGTTCTTCACTCGGGAAACTTGTGGTCTCTGCACCCAGGCTAAGCATGTGTTGTCAGATGTTTGGAATAAGAGACCCTTTGACTATACAGAGGTTAATGTCGATCTCCCAAAGCCCGAGTCCAAGCAATGGAGAGACATATACGACTTTGATGTCCCGGTGGTTAGCAGAAATACTTACCTAAAGACACTCCAATTCTTGTTAACATCCATATGACGCAGATTCACATCAGTAAGGCCTCCGCGCCTGAAGAACAGCCAAGCAAAGTTGGTAAAGCAATCAAATTGATGCACAGATTCACTGCCGAGCAAGTCGAAGCTCAAATGGACAAAGCAGAGAAAAACTAACTTCTCATTGCGGCACACATCAATATCCCTTTCCTCTGGTTGGTGCCAAGCTTCCATCAGCGAAGCTGAGCTGCTCTTTAGCTACCAGGCCCAAGGACGTGTAATCGGTTACTACATTCATCATGTCAAACCCCTGATCAGCGTATATCTTTGCCTGTTCACCCCCTGTGCAATATACGCCTGTCTTCTTGCCTGCTTTCTGACCCGCAGCAAGGATCTTGGCGATGGCGTCTTTCAGTTCTGTGGCCATGACTCCTTCGATAATGGGATGACCGAGGGCGTTTCCTGTTGTGAATTAATACATTTCCTTTGGGCCAACTTAGTAATTCTTGGGAGACAAACCAAGATCGAACGGTCCAATGAATAATACATCGATACCATCAACGGCAGCAATCTCGTCGATAGACTCAAGTGCCTCCTTGGTCTCAATTTGAACAATGGTCAAGAGAGAATCATTTGCTTGCTGAAGATACTCCGAGAAGCTCGGCTCAGGGTGAAATCGCTCTGGAGCAATTGGTGACCCGAAACCTCGACGGCCCAGTGGCGGAAACTTGGCAGCTTGCACGAGTTGTCTCGCTTCTTCAGGCGTTCTCAGCAAAGGCACAACAATCTTTGTCTAGTCAGCAACATGGCATGGCTTCAGAGAGATGACAACTTACACCGTGAGCTCCACTGTCGAGTGCACCTGAGAAATGTCAACACCGAGTTCCCAAGCATAGATGTCTCTGCAGTCTTACGCTTTACCATCCATCCTTGCCTGTCAGGCAATCTCACAATGGGCGAAACCCCTAGAGCCGCAATTGCAGGGACGGCATCGTGCATGGCACCATCTGGATATGTTAGGCCTATATTCTGCCATCCCAGTATAGGTTCAACTTACCGTCCAAGTTCCCATGCTCGCAGTCTACCAAGACCCAATCAACTCCTGACCTTGCTAATACTCGCGACACGTTTGCGCCGGGGAGCATCTGCCAAGCGCCGAATGCCTTCTTTCCCTCCATAAGAGCTGTCCGTAATCTATTAGATGCCTGCATGGCAGACAATCCAGACATGTTTCTGGTTACCACCCGTGGTTGTAACGTGTTGGGCGTCAAGGCCGGTCGTAACCGGAGGGTTGCTGAAGTCCATACTCTACTCATAGTGTCTCGTTTTTACCTCGTATAATGGTCATAGATACTGCAGAAAGCCAATATTCTCGGGGAAGTATCCTCCGAGAACCCAATTTATACGACAAATATCAGACATTTCCCCGGAGGCCCCCGTTCCCCGTCCCCAGCTCCTAAGCGGGGAGCTCTCGATTGCGGGGTCTCGTGGGGGAGATCAAGCTGCTTCAGGAAGCCGACGCCTATCTCTACAGCTTGCAATTGGCTGTCAAGGAGACTTATTGTTGTAGGGCGGGTGGCTTCACTCATAGGGCGCATATAACTTGGAGCGTTATCGGGTATCTTTGCTTTTATTGCCTTATTTGCAAACTGCAAACTTGCGTGTAACTGTCTATTTGTTCGCTGTCTAAATCTGACAGAAACAAAAATTCATTTTCCTTATAGCAAACTGTATCCATTATGTCCAATTTTGCGATCAACGTAATCTTGACCACCTTTCATACCAATAAATTGTACGTGCCCCAGAACAGTCACTGTTCGGCTTGAGCATGGACCCGACTCGCCTGCTGCGGGCTCTATTGTCGTCAATTCAGCGGATTTGTCTCCTCCTTAATGTGGTGATTGATAAATTTTCGTTTGAGACGCTTTTGCTGCTGCATCCAGTGATTGAAGGGCTGGCTGTTGTTGTAGAATCGCCTAATTGTTTATATCCTTCAAAGGGGCTTTGGTTTTCTTGGTTCCCACTCCGTCCAGTACCACGCTTAGCTTAAGAAGCTTGGAGGCATCTGAGATCACCGTTAGCAAAGAAAGGCAAATATATTGACCAGCCGTCAGCATACCCCAAGTAATCCTCCTTGATGCTACCGATGGCCCACATTTCTCCAACCTCTGTTCGAGTTCCTATGATTTTGACGCGAACGTGGGTTTGGGGCTCAATAGAGGTGTCCTCGTTGTTTGTGAACTGAGGTGGCGTCGCATTGGGGTCATATTTCACATCACTAGGAATCAGCTATAGTAACGGTTAGAAAATGCTACATCACAGCTATGTGATGACGTACATGAGCTGAAACAAACAGCTGCAGAGGTCCTGCATGAGCGAAGAAGCCTTGTGGGTTTATAGAGTGCACAACTGCATCGACCTGACTAAAGTCAGACTCCTAGGTCATTAATCCTCGGCAGTGAAGGCCTTACCGTCTCGCCTTTGAATGGCCGCCATACTACGGCACGATATCCGACAGTAAATTCAGCCATACCAAGACCGGGGAGGATTCGTCCTTCAGAGATTTCGAAAGCGTCCATGATGGAAATGATGAAGTAGCTGCCAGCGCATGTGCCTTCAACATCCTTCAAGAGCTTCGCGGTCACGAGGTCGTGCATGTTGCGACCCATGAAAGAAGGGTGCAAGGTGACCTTGCGCTCCAAATTATAAAGAAAAAACATGGTGAAAAGCGATTTCGGAGAGAAGCGAAGATATCGATGGTAAGCGAATGGGCGGTTTCGATTGGCTGTCAAGATGCGATATTGCAATACGTTCGATGGCCGACTAGAGCACGAAAACGGGTGTGTATTCGATCAAGCGAGAGATTAAGCTAATAACTACCGCTTCGTAGAGTTCTGCGATCAATCGGTGGAGGACGCCGGGCGAAAGGGCGTACGAAAAGGAACGAGACGTAGTGACAGCTTGGCGTGGGCTTAGAAATGAAACGCGCCGAGGAGTTGCGGATCGCTCGCTGAAGAGAGATGAGAGGAAAGAATATATTAAGAGAGAGGCCCTGACGTGTCAAGTCAAAATATGACTGCTGACCTTCTTGACGCGAGCGCAGAGGGAGGTTGTTTGTTCCTTGGGTGAAAGACTGCCAAGTGAGGTGGAAGTTTGGACAATGAAATCGGCGAGGCTGAGCTGGCCCATGCGTTCCTATAAGGCCTGTCCAATCAGGATCCGTAAGTCTCTCAGCCACAGATGTGGCGGCTAAGCGATAGCTGCCTTACCTCAACGACATAGGATTCTAGAGAATATCATTTTCGGATACGTACTCAATGTGAAATTTGAGTATGGAGAGGCATTTTGAAGTTTGTTAAGTCGTGTGTAGGTAACAGTAAGTTGGTGCTGCTTCGAACGGAAAATCACTGGCCCCCCTATCATACGCTCACAAAACACCTAGTGTCAACTTAACTGGCTGAGAGTTTCCATTGATGAAAGCTTCAATACAGACCGGCAGAGTAGGTAGGTACTTGAAAGGAAGAATGTCTGCCAAAGGCCCAATACTCCCAACAGACTATGGCCCATCAGGCCGAATGATTATCACTGAGAGGCATACGCGAGGTCTTGAGTGGAGGTTTCGGCCTCGGCTTCTACCTCTCGCAACCGGACTCTTCCAGAATAAAACCCGGATGGGATGTGGTACGATTCGAGGGAAGCGAATGGAAGCCTCTCCGAACCTTATCCTCCGTCCTCCTATTGAGATATTAATCGGCACCAAAATTCTAAAACCTGGGGAACAAACAAGGGCGATGAGATTCCGACCAATACAATGAGACTTTGTATATTCCTTGCCGACATTGACCGGCCTTGCCGGCTTCCTTCTGTTTGATGGAAGGCGCAATCACCCAAGTAAAAGGAGACAAGCACACGACGTGCTGGAAGGCATAGTGGACATGGGGCAAGGGGCGAAAGAAAGGAGCTCCAGAATGGAAGTTACTGTACGGACTTGGGACCCACCCCGAGCAGCTGCGGCGGTACATTCAAGCGGGTCTTTCTAAGGTGACGGGACGTAGGGAGTTAAGGATCAGAAGTGGTAACAGCCATTGGACACAGGCTCGCAAAAATGGAAAGCACATGAAAACGAACAACTCATCACACTGTAGAAAGCCACTCACTCACTCTCTTTTTACCGTACTGTGCCTGCCGTGCCATAACTACCACACCTGCGTTGTCTTCGGCCTTTGCCAATCTTCGATTTTTTGGCTCGTCTTGTTTTCTTCTACTCATTCTTTATTACTGCGCGATCCTGCATTTTGAAGCCTTTGCAGCCCGTCTGATTTGACGGACGCACCTCCTGCATCAAACGAACTTGGGAAGGGGGTCATCCCGTCATCCCGCCTCGGACTGTGATACCTCGAGGTAACGCACAATCACCTTAACTACTACCAAGGTACCTTTACCTTACCTACTAGGTACACCTACCCAAGTTGTAATCATCATCATTCATCCATCACAAGAAAGCATCC
>JABEEM010001618.1:0-12398 GCA_013363185.1 Fusarium secorum | reverse complement strand
CCTTACTGATTATGGCCCGAAATCCTAGGGAGCCCAATACTGCACTAATTGGCTTTGATTTATTATTAACCTTGGATGCAATACCTACTAAGGTACTGCAAATTAGGCAAGGTACCTACTAGTCAGAAAAGATATATGACTGTGAAGTGTAAGAAAGCTTGGAGAGAAGAGGATCTTGTATATTTATTTATACGGGAAAGAGACAATAAGTATTATATTAATGCAAGTTCAAGGTTTGTTATGTAGAGCACTGAATTCGGGTCGAAGATAGATGTACAGGGTAAATATATTGTTTACGTATACTTCATTAAATATAGATGTCACAGCGATCCAGAACTCCGGGGTTTATAACAGAGGTTTGAATGTATAGAGGATTTATAGAAATTGACAAGGCTTGTGCACTTATGGATAATCGTAATGGGAAGTGACAAGGAGTTCAAATCAAGCGACACGGTTCAAGTCTTTACCCAAAAAGCGACCTGATATTATCAGCATACCTAGTTACTCATTACAGTAAGGACTAATAGATATTTATATAAGAAACGATCACAATAGCTAGATACCTAGTAACTATATATAGACAATTGCCATTGTCGTTTTATCAGATGCTTACATTATAGGGTAGCCATCTGTCTTTCCCCTTTATCGTCGCGAAGGTAAAGTTTGGGTATTTAATACTTGGGTATATTATTTGGGAAGTTAATTACATGCAGTTTCTCTGGAACTTATCATGTTGGAAGAAGTGATCCTACCATTCAGACTTGTCCAATGCGACAATCCGGCACACACGATAATTAAGAAACGGGGCATCAGCCTCATCCCAAGCTTCTTGAGATTACGGGACGCTCACTGAGATACGCGTCAGATTTGAAGTCATCCTTCCATGGACCCCATACCCCAGAAATGGTACGCGAGTGCTGTGACGGGATATCTGGCATGCATATCACCAACTCACATTGGATCGGAATCTTGATTCGATCCGAACCCGAAGAGCTTACCCGAAGCGAGGATGGAAATTAGAGACTGGTATCAAATCAAGCTGGCGCTATTGGCTGGGCCGACCTAAGGAAGGAATACATAGTTAGTAGGTACGTAGCAGGACAGGTCAGTTCACCAAGTCCATGACGGGCATCCAGGCAGACAGACGACTTGTACAGTACAGGCTCGTGGTTATCGTCTAATCTCCTGAATATTCTAGTTGATAGGCGAGGTAGTTCATTGTAAGCGGTTAATCAAGCTTATTTGGGGAGATTTATTGCGTACCTACCTATTAATTAGTTGCATCCAATATCATACAACTCCATACATGTACGCGTACTGGGTCCCTCTTCACAGGCCCTGAGTCAAAACATGGTCTGTGGTGACCAAGCCATTAGCATGCTGACAGACAGGGATTGCTTGATGAAAAGTGTTCAAAAGATCGAGTCCAGTCTCAAATGTAGATCTGACAGAATACACTTGTTTTTCCTGCGTCGTTGATCACCACAGGCACCCTTCATCGACTGCCGTCAGTTTAGGGCCCCTGTCACGTCAAGAATCACCAGTTTTTACCTTAATGCCTGCTGGTCTCGTATCTCGTATCAAAGACTTCCCAATACGGTAATATACTAACTGAACAAGTCTGGACTGTAACTAGGTACTTACAGTCTTCCTATGAAGTGCATCAGTTGATGTCTGCCTATATCAGCCATCCATCGATTCCTCTTCTTCCTTTACTCAGATTACTCTTTTAGCCAATGCGCGACTTTGAGAGCCCCCCGATTTCCATGATTGTCCTCATTTGAAATATTGAACCTGCTGTCCAAGACCCCATACGTGAAGGTGTCTAAGTTTCGTCGCCATCATGACTGTTGACCATCATGACAAAATCGAGAAGTCTGCCAACTCTCCTTCTTCGGAGCCTCAAGGCCCATTAACAAATGACGCAAAAGAAGACGAGTTGCAAGCTAAGGCAAAGGCCCGACCTGAGCGGACAGCAAATTTCAAAGATTACCTGGTGAGTAACCCTCTGAGGGCGCAATGTATCAATAACACTCTTATAACATCCATAACTTGTAGCGGATATTCTCCTACGCAACAAAATGGGATTTCTTTGCGTATGCTGCAGGCTTTCTTGCAAGCATTGGAGCAGGTATTGTAAGTTGCTCCAAACCTCGGTATCAAGACAAGATCATTAGCTAACACGTCTTTTAGACGCTGCCATTAATGAACGTAGTTTTTGGTAAACGTATTGACAACTCCTAACTCTGAATCTGTTCCTGACGATATCACTAGGACAATTCGTTGGCAACTTTACAGAATACTTTATGCCAGGCAACACAACATCGCAAAGTGAATTCAACCAAAGCATCGACAAGTTGGCGTTGTACATGTTCGCCCTGTTTCTGGGTCGTTTCGTGCTCAACTCTATCAACAAGGTATGATCGATCAACTAACTCGTCGTCCAAGCACCTGGTCTGATCTGACCACCTCTAGTTCGTCTTCCGCATGATAGGCATCAGGTTATCATCCGCCATCAGACTTCACTACCTACAAAGACTATTCGGTCAATCTATCCATGTCCTCGACTCAATGCCTCCAGGCTATGCTACAGGCACCATTACTTCTACAGCCAATGTCCTGCAGCTAGGCATATCAGAAAAACTTGGCACCTTTGTTGAATACAACTCAACCGTTGTAGCTGCGATTATTGTAGCATTCGTTAAGAACTGGTCCCTGACTCTTGTCACATCTTCAATCATCCTATACCTTTTCCTTGTCTTGGGCACATTTCTGCCCATGATACTCAAGGTTAATGCGCTCATCACAAAGGTTGCAGTGCCCTTGCCCTTCAAAAACCTCGACTGCTGACCAAGAATTAGGCAGAGGGCAGAGCTGGTGCGGTTGCCAGCGAAGCTTTGGCGAGCGTCAGAATGGTGGCCGCGTGTGGTGCAGAATCACGCATTTCCAGGCGATACGGCCAGTTTGTCGAGGAAACCCGCCAACATGGTAAACTTCTCTCTCCCCTTGTTGGCGGACAACTTGGTTTGATAGTGAGTAACATAGATGGTGACTGAACTTGAAGCTGCTGACATGCGTAGTTTTTCGGGCTATATGCTGGCTTCGCCCTTTGTTTTTGGTTTGGTGCAAAGTCCTACTCCGAGGGAAGATTGGACAACGTGGGAGATGTTCTTGTGTGAGTCCGTGCATGTGACAAATGATACTGTGCTGATAGCTCCAGCGTATTGCTCTCTGTTATGATTGTCGTGCTTTCCCTCGAACGAACATCTACGCCGTTGCTAGCTGTTGGAAAAGCCACTGTGGCAGCCTGCGAATTTTTTGTTGTTATCGACGCTCCGCAGCCTGCCAAGGGTACTCTAAAGGATCCCGAAGTCTCTTCAACACATGATATCATTTTCGAGGATGTTACCTTTGCTTACCCTAGCCGCCCTCATGTCAAGGTGCTAGATGGCCTAGACTTGCGTATAGAGGCTGGAAAAATCAATGCGATCGTCGGGCCGTCCGGGGGAGGCAAATCGACCATTGTTGGGCTCATCCAGAGATGGTATACCTTACAGGATCAACACGTTCTTGCCAAGGTCATTGAGAAAGAGAAAAAAGGGGGTCGCAAGAACAAGAAAGATGAGAGTGATGAAGATGTCGACGCAGAAAACGTGGTTGATAACGGTCCTGAAGAATCAGGACCTCCTGTCGAAGTCCACGGGCGAATCTTGACAGCAGGCCAATTGTTGGACGACATCGATTTGAAGTGGTGGAGGTCCCAGATAGGTCTCGTCTCGCAGGAGCCATTTCTGTTTAACGATACGATCTATAAGAATGTTGCCTATGGTCTGATCGGAAGTCCATGGGAAAATGAGACGGAGGACAAGAAGAGAGAACTGGTCAGGGAGGCTTGTCGAGAATCATTCGCCGATGAGTTCATTGATCGACTGCCAGATGTAAGTTGTGGCCGACCCTTGGCGAAACCCCATCAAGGCTAACACATGCAAAGGGGTTGGACACGCTCGTTGGTGATAGTGGTGCCAAACTCTCCGGTGGACAGAGACAGAGGTTGGCTATTGCACGATCTATCGTTCGAAAACCAAGTATACTTATACTGGATGAGGCCACTAGTGCTATCGATGTCCGTGGTGAGAGGATTGTTCAGGCGGCCCTTGACAGAGCTGCGAAAGACCGGACCACTATCACAATAGCCCATCGACTGTCGACCATTAAGAAAGCAGATCGTATCATCGTCTTGAAGAAGGGCAAAGTCGCCGAATCAGGCACACATGACAGTCTCATGATGATCGAGGGCGGAGTCTACTCAGGGCTTGTGCATGCACAATCCCTATCGCTTGGAGAACCCACAGATGCAGGAGATGAGTCGGCTGAAACTGAGGACAAGCCTGTCCTGGCCAACACGACGAGTGTTGCAGCTTCCGAGGTCGACACGTCGACGGAGGCCACTAAAGACAAGGCGCGGAACTTCTTTGCAAGCTTTGGTCGACTGTTCTACGAGTCAAAGAATGTCTGGCCAGCGTTTTTTCTGACTCTATTTGCCGGTGCCTGTGTGGGAGCTGGAGTACCATTACAGGCATGGATCTTTGGGAAGATTATTGTTTCTTTCAACGACATAGGGACTGACGCGAACCTATCCGGGAGCAACTTCTGGTCACTCATGTTCGTCGTCCTGGCTTCAGGAATCGGAATCAGCTACTTTGTAGTTGTCTTCGTGGCCACTCGGATGTCATCTACGGTACGCGTGAAATACCAGAAGCAGTATTTTGATGCGGTAATGTTTCAGAAAACCTCATTTTTTGACCATGAAGACCACTCTCATGGAACAATAACGTCCCGGCTTGGCCAGGACCCCAAGCAACTTGAAGAGTTGATGGGACTGAACATGGCTAGTGTCTTTGTCGCTCTCTTCAATGTGGTTGGAGCAATATCGATTGCGTTCGCTTTCGCATGGAAACTAGCTCTCGTCTCATGCTGCGTCGTGTTGCCCATAATGATCGTTTCAGCGTACTGGCGCTTCAAATACGAGCTAGCATTCGAGAAGATGAACAATGATGTCTTTGCAGAGAGCTCAAAGTTTGCATCTGAGTCAATAGGAGCATTTAGAACTGTCACTTCGCTGACACTGGAAGATTCGATTTGCCTCCGATATCAGAACTTACTCAACGAGCACGTTGTATCAGCGTACAGAAAAGCCAGATGGGTGAGCATACTCTTTGGTTTCTCTGATAGTGCCAGTATGGCATGTCAAGCTCTGAACTTCTGGTGGGGAGGTCGTCTTTTGTCGAGACATGAAATTGGTCTAGTTGCTTTTTTCGTCTGTTTCAGTAAGTGAACTTCGTGTGACGTTTATGTATTCGAGTAGTGCAGATTGAGACCCCAACGCTTCTGACCCTTACTTACATCTCACAGTGGCGATTACAAATGGAAGCGAGGCAGCCGGGCAAGCACTTGGCTTTGGACCAAACAGTGCGATGGCTTCTGCAGCTGCGAATCGTATTCTAAACATGAGAGAGAGCAGACCGCGAAACAAGGTCTCTACCTCGCAGGAGATCCCAGATACAGATGGTGGGATGTCGATTGAGCTAGAGAACATCGCCTTCAAGTACCCGACCAGGAGCACACCCGTATTCAAAGGATTGAGCCTGAAGATTGAGAAGGGACAGTTTGCTGGCCTCGTAGGCGCCTCAGGCTCAGGAAAGTCATCGATCATTTCGTTACTTGAAAGGTAAGTTGCTCGACATGCTATTACATTGTACCGTGGCTGAAGAAACAGATTTTACGACTTGGACAAGGGCCGGATCCTCCTGAATGGCAAGGATGCTACCGATATCAACTTGTACGAATACCGAAAGTATTTTTCTCTCGTGGCCCAAGAAGCCACCCTCTTCCAGGGCACCATCAGGGAGAATATCTTACTTGGAGTCGACCCCTTAGCAATCACCGATGAGCAACTACACCAAGCGTGCCGTGATGCCTCGATCCACGATTTTGTCGTCTCATTGCCGGAGGGCTACAATACAAATATTGGATCACGTGGTGTATCACTTTCAGGTGGTCAGAAGCAGCGCGTGGCGATTGCTCGCGCTCTGATTCGCGACCCAAAAGTCCTACTTCTCGACGAAGCTACGAGCTCCCTTGATTCGGAAAGCGAAAAGCTAGTCCAGTCGGCGTTCGAAAGAGCTAGTGAAGGACGCACGATGCTCGTGGTAGCACATCGACTGGCCACAGTGCAGAATGCTGATGTGATCTTTGTCCTTGGAGATGGCCAATTATTGGAACAAGGATGTCATGCAGAGTTACTGAAGAGGCGGGGCGTCTACTGGAACATGGTGAGTACATATTCTTGCTTGGTGACTGAGATGGCGGGAGTGTGCTAATTGAATATAGTGTCAAAGTCAAGCCTTAGATCGTTAATGACGGAAGCGAGTGCAAAATAAAACATCTAAATCGCTCTCTACTCTATATTCTATCCTGGAAAAACAAAGGGCATGAATATAACAAACTCCTGTGCTCAACTCCCTGCTCTCGCTTTTTGTAAATGTCTGGAGCCCTATTGTAGAAGGGATCAAACAGTGATACAATAAAACACGGCCATCATCACACCTTATTAGTATTGAACATGTCGTCAATCTCGCTAAGGATGTCTCCCGCATGCGTCATAACAAAATCATGGCTCCCTGGAAGAATTCGCCAGCGGACATGGTGCTCACCGCCAACGAGAGATAGTGCATCCCGGCGATAGGACTCGGGATCAATAATTTCGTCAGATCTAGCTAGTAAAATAGCTGTAGTGCCAGGAGCACGCTTGGACAACTTGGCCCAGGCTTTATGCTGATCGGTCAGGGGTGCAAAGCGAATGCTCGACATGAACGCGGGGACGAAACCACTGTGATGGGTGACCATCCAGCGCACATACTCCATAACACGTTGCTCCAACGGCGTAACGGCCTCACCGGACGCTGGAACCACTTCTGCCTCGGCAACATTGAGTGGTGGCGTAGTGACAGCCTCAATGGGCGTCTTAGGAGGTGGCTTGGCTGAAGCGGCGATAGGCTTTTGAAGACGACTGCGTGTAGCAACGGCGAGAATGCGCTCCGGGACGAGGCCAGAGACGAAGAGGAATCGAGAGACACGGCCAAAGGAGGCGGCGCGAATAAGACCTGCAGGTGCTAGGAGCACAAGGTCGCGCACGAGGTTAGGAAACGCATTGGCAAAGTGAACTGCGATGCCACCGCCGAGAGAATAGCCAACAAGGCGGAAGGCGTCTGTACCGGTCCATGCAAGAGGGCTAGAAGCCAAGACGAGAAGCATTTGGGAGACGTAGAGACGGGCATCGTGTGGAATATCAGCGACACCATCGGAGAAACCACGCCCAAAGAGATCCTCGATAGACATTAGTCAAGCTGGAGAGCCCGAGTAGGTGCAAGAAGCTTACAAAGAGCATCACACGATAGCCGCGTTTGACGAGCCCCAGAGCTATAGGCCCGAGAGTGATGCAGGGTGTGCTGATACCGTGCACAAAGAAGACCTTTTCACCGTCCTCGGGGCCAAACTCGTAAACACGAATGCTTCCATACTATGCCCGTGGTCAACATAGTTCTGGGTATCAGGTCGTGAGATAATGGCTTACTGGGGTTTCGACATCTCGAGCGCCAGGAAACTGATCAGGTTGATAAACAAGATTCTTCAGCTTATCAGCATTGGCCTTGTCGTACACGCCCGCCTTGAGCGGATTGCGAATGGTTTTCGGGCGCACGGGGTAGAGAAGTGCGCGAGCGATAGCGAGAAAGGCAACAGTTGAGAGAACAGTCGTTGTGACCACGAGGGCCGTTGACGTATCTTGAGGAGACATATTTGTAGAATACTGAATGATGAGGAGAGCTAAGACTAAGGTAGAAAGCAAGAGTAGAAGCTGATGGGGCTGGCTGGTGAAGAGAAAGGGTGAACACTTGTTCAGCCACTTTGTGAGATTGGTTGATTAGGTATGTAGCACGCCTGAGTCAACGATGCAGCCACAGTGATAAAGCGGAAATGCTCAGCATGTGATAGCTCCTTTCGCCTGTTTGGAAAAACCGTGATCGACAGGGACAAGTAATAAAATAAAAGATACTGTACAAAAAGGGTTCCAGGCTTCCAGCTTTGCAGGTCTGAGGGATAAGGTAACGTCACCACCCGGGCTTTTCCACTGACTGAGCTGAGAGCTAGCCCCCGGCCGGCTGAGCCGGAGGTTAAAAATATCCACCTAAAGTACCGATATGCACCCCAGAGCTTGTCATGCCCTCTATTACCTATCATATTTACTATGTGATGAATCTTATCTCTGCTTCATTGGATAATAGTAATGCCTGACATTTTTATCCAGAAAAGTTAACAAAAGCTAAAGTATCCAATAGTTTTCTTTACCTCTCTCAGTAAGGTTGCTTTATATTGTATTCCATAGTTAAGCGTGAGTGTTTCTGATTAGTGAATACTGTTTCCGCATACTGCGCTTCTAGATCCATCAGTTGTCGCAACTATCTCTAGATGGACATCGCCGAACAAGGTACTAGGTATGTAGTATCCATGCTTGTTTGTTAGAGTAGAAATACATGCTTTCATTTGGGTGCTTAGGCTCCGGTTCATCGCTATTAGACAACTAGCTAGACTCTATAAAGTCGCTTGCATTCATATATTCATGATCAACATGTGTTAGTGGCCATGGCTCAGGCTAACTATGTTGAGCAGGGCTGAATGAAGCTCTGTAAATGCTGAAAGGATGTACCTTGACCAGTTCCAAGGGCATGACTCACATTCTCTATTCACTCTGGATCCTTTCTTTTGCTGCTGCTGCTGCTGCTGCTGAGGAGTTTTACCTACCTAGTTTTTGTCCAATCTTGTTCATGAGCTTAATGTACTATAGGTAGGTAGATATGCGGGTATTATTAACTTCGTTTTGGCCCCAGACCAAGAAAACATAACAACTTTTCATCCTACTATACACATCACGTCATGACAATCCCAAGCTCCCTAACCTAACCCTACTGCCCATGCAACATTTCCCAGTTGCCGTATCAAAATGCTTAGGTTTTCCACAATCGCTGGGGCCATTTTATTCGCACCACCGAAGTTGGCTAGGAGTATATCATGAACAGCCTCCATGGTCGTCTTTGGATTCTCAACTGATGCCTCAGTTGCTCCATTGCGTTGGTTCGGTCCTCGAATGACTGGCACGCCTTGTCCCATAGTGATGTACTGCTGCACGCTCATCGCTTCCGGGCCATCGATGGAGACTTTTTCATGCTGAGAAGACATATCCTGCTGGCTCCCGGCTTTTGTTATCACCCCGTACGTCCACAAGGCTAGTGCTGCATGATGTACACCGACGGCGTAAAAGTTTTTCAATTGAGCAGGAGGGAAGAGCTTGGCAAATCGAAGAACTTGGCCGGCATGCCATATAGCTGCCCGAGAGTCTACACTTTCGACCCATTGCTGGAGCACAGGAAATGTCCGATGTGCCTGTTCATCCCCCTCTTTTCCTGCGAAGAGCTGCAAGTCGTCCATAGATATATGCAAGGCCATCATGAGTTGATTGAGCAACAGTCGTTCTTGGGCTGTGACCTCGGGCCAGTTCGTGGTTGTGGTTTTGAAAGTCTGCAGGTCCTGGAGCAGTTGGTGGCGTCGTGCAGCTAGCAATGAACTGGAGCCTTCATAGGTGTCTTGGATATAAGATCGTGTTCTGCAAGACAAGCAAAGATTTCTATACTCTAGTATCAGGAGCCAAAAGGCCTGAAGATAGATTGCTGCTGAAAATTGTACATCCAAACGATGTCGATTCTCCGGAAGGAGGTTCAGATCGCGGAATAGATCACCTACTGACGGCGCTCGTTTCATGTGTCCAGCCTCTCGTCTCAAGTATGCATCCTTCCAATCCTTTGCTGTCTTTGCGCACCACAATTCCTTAGATGCAGGTAAAGGGAGGGTGAGTTCAGCGTATGACATAACGGGGTTCGTCAGAGCTGTCATGGACTGTTGGCTATCTCGAAGGAAAAGATGGAACACAAAACTGGCGTGGTCAGCATTGATAATAGACAAAAAGGAGAAGAAGAGAAAAGAGAAGAATGTCGCAAATACTTACCGCTTCCACTTCTCCATCTCGACCCATGTCCGCCACTTTTGCTCGAGATTCGCACCCTCGTCCGCCGGCGTTACTGAAAGCATCGGATACGAAGACCTCTGGAACTTGCCACGATATCGCATCATCGTCACGGGGATGTTGACGTGGCACTCTGCAATTTCCATCTTCCGTCGATTGCCGCTCCAAAGACCTGTGTCTTGGCCCAGAACAATAGCCTGGATGAGGCCTATGTTGAGGATTTCTTTGTTGTTTTCTTCGAAACGCCTGGGCATAACAATTCCTATTTCAAGATTAGAGACGAGAAGCACGTTCGAACTGGTTATACATACTGATGGACTCTTGCAGAGCATACCCGAATTTTCGCAGAGTCGGCACGGGGATCAACACAGCACCAGCAGCTGCCGCTCCCGCAATCCATTCTGGCTCTTGCTCATTGAGCTTGAAGGTCGGGAAATGTATGTAATCCGAGACCTGGTTGGTATGCGAGTTGAGAAATACATGCAACATGGTGTCCAAAAGATCTGCTGAAGGAAAGGACCCTGAGATGCGGCTCGACATCGTATCAGGTTGACAGGCCCCCAAGACCAGTGCTAGTACGCCATCACGAGCGGCGAAATCGAGTTTTTGGTCAACGACCCTTCTGAAACTCCCCTTTGAAGCCTGGGCCTGTATACTAGCCACATCTCTTTTCGAAACTGGCAGATTTCCCTGTTCGCCGAAGGCGTTGTCATTTGCTACTGGGTCCCATCGCCATGGAGACACATCCCAGGCTGTGACCAGATTCTGCCGCATATGGTCCATGTCGACGGGACTTTTGGGCGTCTCTTGCTGTACTGGGGCCGAGCTGGCCAACCCGCCTGTGTTCCAATGATCCAGCAAACCAAAGTCCATGTCTGATAGTTCCATGTTACTATCATTACAAAAGTTCAGTACTGCGAGACCTTGATTTTCAGGGATCCTGGCTGACTGGTCGTACTGCTGTTCGTACAAGACATCCCGAAGAAAATCACAAAAGGGAAGTTGGTCTGTCCCGGCTTGGCTGGAAGATCCAGCCTCTGAGCTGGGTGGTAGATCCCCAGTGTTTGGGGTTGCTGACCGAGAGTGCGCATGGAAGTGAGTATTCTGGCTATACAGCGATGGTGGATCGGTAGGGTAAGAAGTCGGGTTAGGAAAGCTGGTGGGGGCGTATTCCGCGGAAGCATTGCTACTGTCGTGTTCATCATCGACAGGTGTTTTGGAACGAGCACTGGCAGACAAGTGAACTAGGTTCATGGCTGCAGACGAGCTTGCCTCTGACGAGACGCAGGTCAAGCCGCGACGAACGCATCGTTGACAAGGCTTTTCCTCCTGACACTTGACCCTTGCGGTGGCACAAGCCTTGCAGGCATGGGTAACCCTACCGGTGTGGAGAGAAGTCGTACGCCTGCGTTTCTTGGTGTCGTCGTTCTCATGGTTGGTCTCATGGCGCTTCTTGAGATCAGCACGCGCAAATGTCTTTCCACAAATCGAACAGGCAAATCTACGGCCCAAAGTATGAGTCTGAACATGGCGCTGAAGATGCTCCGGCCTCGAGTAACGTCGTCCACAGTGACCACAGGCGTAAAGTGCAAGCCCTTTCTCTGGCTTCGCTAGTGAGGAAGCGCCGCCAGCAGAATCTCCTGAGGACGGCACCGGTACAGGAGGGGGAGGATATGATTGAGATGCAGGGTAAACTGAGGCTGAATCTGAACGTGAAGGATCAATATTCTGAGAAAGATTCGAGGACGAAGGCGAAGGGCCAGCCATTGCGCAACTCGTTTGGATGGATACCTTAGATAGGTAGGTAGGTAGCAATCAGGCTTTACTAAGCCCGCAACGGTGCTTAATTTGACATTGAGGAGGAAAGTATATATCGAATGAGAGTGAACCCCCCCCCCCAAAGAAGAAGAAGAAGAAAAAGAAGAGAAAGAAAACAGTGTACAACAATGTGAGGAATTGAGATATGGATGCGAGTGGTAGGTAGCAATCAATGCTGTAGGGCTGGAAGCGGAATTAATGTGATGGGTTTAGTGACGGATAATAAATTAGCAGGAACTTGAAGCAGGAAACAAATGATTGGCCGTGGGATTTAAAGAATGTAAAAAGCTTTAAAGAAAGGTGCAAAGTGCAAGGATCAGTGACATGGAGCCTAGACCTGACCAAGACCAAGAAGCGAATTTTTTCCTTAAGTTGTCATGGATCCATCCATTAATTGCTAAAAGTCAAAGGTAAAATGTAGGTACGTATCCGTGGATCTGACCTA
>JABEEM010001616.1:0-17103 GCA_013363185.1 Fusarium secorum | reverse complement strand
TTTTTTTTTTTTTTTTTAACACAGACCACTTGTTATTTGCCACTAGCTACGATGAAATTTCCTTTCAGCCTCATCTTGACCGAAATTGAGGGTCTACCTTAGATGTCCTCATGTACCGTCTTGTACCATACCAAAAGGACGTGTACGGCGCCCAAGCTGTTGAGACCGGGTAACTCCATGTTACCTGGAAATAAGATGACTCATTTGTGCTAATGGACCCCGAATTCTGCCTGGCATATCCTGGAGAGTCAGTGACACTTCAACGGGCTCGGACTCGTGCGACCGCCCTGGGAACGCCTTCACAGCGCCCAACGTCAAGCACATGCGCCCGTGCTTCTTGGTCCAGACACTCAGGTCTTCAAATTTCTTCCAGAATCTGTTCCGTGCTTCTTCTAGTCAGGAACGGAACAGTCGGTTGCAAACTTTTCTCTCTCAAAGCCTGAACCCTGTTTGTTGATGAATAAAAAGCAACGGCGTTGAAATTTAGACTGCCTAGACTTTAGTTCGTATATTTCGGATATTTGGTTGAGTAGCTAATGCCTTAACGGGTCTATTGACCGTTGAAAATGGCTCGTCAATCAATCAAGGGTCTTTTCTTATTGCCGTCTTGGTGCCACGTTACATATCGATCAACAATGAGGTTGAGTTGCTGAACGTGGCTGAGGAAGACACGCGTATGCTCCTGTTATCACAAACCGTAATTAGCAACACAAAATTATGAGAAGTGAATACTGTTAAATAATTAGAGACCATAGTGTATTAAATAAAACTGGCTTTTGTTCTGGTATTGAAAACACCAACATGGATACTTCCAAGGAGCGTTGAGCGGGATACTTGATGTAATGGGAGGGTTGAGGGAGAGAAACAACTCTGGGGCGCTTGAAGGCCGAAGACGCTATTTGGATGTTAAAATGCCTGTCCATGGTGCAGGAACTGCTTGAATCATCTTTTGCATATCTTTCCGGGAATATATGGCGAGCGGAAGGCCTCCTTCAGGGTCGCAAACCCGGATGAGTGTCGCCTCAATTCTGTTTCACGACCCCTAGGGTAATGCACAAGACATCGCACAAGGTGTGACGTCTTGCGGCTGGATTGGCCTTTATACCTACCACCTCGGCTTTGTCATTAGCCCTTACACTGAGCTTTGTGAAGTTATTCGGTTCTTCGCGGGCATGGGCAAACTTCTGGCTGAGCACAGTCTTGCGAAGAAACACATTTGAGCCAGAACGAAATCCGAAGGGCATTGTTAAGAAGAGAATGTATCTGGAATAGCCTGTGACAAGTTGTAAATCCAGGGTTATATGAAAATATTCTGCCAAATGCCCAGCAGTTTAGTTCATTCCGGTGATTTCATCTATGAAGATCAGTCTTCTTGTACACGAAGTCGATTATTGAGCGCCCGACGGCCATCTACTATTATTTCAGGGAAATATTTGTCTCCTTTGTCTTCTAAATCCCTTGGCTATCCTTATCCCCCAGTCTCCTTGATCGTTATATAAGGTAAGTAACAATCTTACTGATGTACGGTTCTTATGGCGGTCGAGTTGATCACAACTTCTAAAAAGAGCATCAGGAAGCCACATGTCAAGAATCACTTCAAGGTTGGGATTTGGTATCAGCCCCTGATAGTTGTCGAGGTCCAACAAAGGTCCACAAACCCCCAACCTCCAAATGACAGAACTTCGGACGGCACACTGAAGCCAAACAAGCACAGGAAACATTTGTAAGTTTTATTGTAAACCACTGATAGTGTTACATCTTTTCAGTGCAGAAAACCAGCAACTAGCTCCAAATTAACACGTTTTAGATTCCCCATTATACAATTACCTCACTCATAAAATTCCAGTATTACTCCTTCTTTCGAGGGCTGGAAACTGATTCTAATGATAACGCATGTTATTACCATTTGTAATAGCGAAGCAACTATTGTCTAGAAATTGTGAAGTCACTGAGTTTCACAGGTGCCTTGGGAATCCTATAAGAAGTAATACGAGGCATTCGTGTGTAGTTTGTCACTCTCAGTCTAAGTCTATTACCAAATGTTTTCTTCCTTTTCTTTCTCCGTTACCAGGGACTTTCGGTAGGACGATAGTTGCAACAAACTAATTTATATAGTTCCATATAGTAACTTCTGTGTTCCAGCTTCTCCTTTCTTCATATGGCTTGAGATACTCACAGTCAGGTGTTATAGTCAGTGTAACTCCTGCGTTAATCATGTAAGCTTTCTGGCTACTGGAATCACCATATATGCGCCATTTGCTACAAATTATATATCCAATGTAAAGTACATCGATCAGTGAATAAGATAGAACACTGTCGAGTTGCTTCAATCTTCACATATCTTGATAATTTTCGCTTATTAGAAATCGCAACAGTGGCTTTCTTTCATTCGACCGGTGAGGTTATGTGAGTTGACTCACTTTCACTTGACTATTCATTGGTAGCTAGGGTACAAGAAATCACTAGATATATTTTATTCTGTCCTAGAACTATCAGCATTGTTCAATACCGGATCTTGAAAATGCACATAATTCAGTAGAGGAAATCAGAGGGATGTGTGCAGGGTAAGCAGGCTTGTCAGGCTACTAAGGTACTCTTAGTTTCTACTTGCATCTGCCACTAAACTCTCCACTTGATATCGACACAATCATTGGACAACCTAACTTGAACCCTTCAATTCATGTCCAATCAACCGCAGCAAACCAACAACGATTCAATATCCTACAGACACTTCCTTCGCTACTTTTGCATCTTTGCTGCTCCATTAGTGTTTCTCTTCATATTCAAATCCTTCTCCACCAGGACCGAACCAGAGACTCAGCCAGAAGGCAAGATGTCAGGAAAACTCCCTCTCGTCTTTCCTGCGGCATCCCGCCACACGGCTACCGTCATCTTTGTGCATGGCCTGGGTGACACTGGCCATGGCTGGGCAAGTGCTGTTGAGAACTGGCGCCGACGAGAGAAGCTTAATGAAGTCAAGTTCATTCTGCCTCATGCTCCTGAAATCCCCATCACTGTGGTGAGTTGACCTTTGAGGAATCTATTCAAGACTCAACTAACACGTTTAGAACATGGGAATGAGAATGCCTGGATGGTTTGACGTTGTAAGTTGCTCTGGTACATTTAATTGGCTACCCTAACACGAAACAGAAACAACTCGGCGGAGATGTTGATAGCCTGGTCCGCAATGAGGATACTGAGGGTATTAAGCGAAGTCAAAAGTACTTCCATGATCTCATCCAAGAGGAGGTCAACTCTGGCATCCCCCCTGAGCGTATTGTTCTTGGAGGTTTCTCCCAAGGAGGCGCCATGTCACTCCTTGCTGGTCTCACCTGTACAAGCAAGCTGGGCGGTATCGTCGGCCTTTCATCATGGCTTCTCCTGTCCAAAACCTTTGCCGACCTTGTCAAGCCCACGGATGCCAACCGTCAGACTCCTGTGATGATGTTCCATGGCGATGCTGACCCTATCGTTCCTTTCCAGCGTGGTAAGCTGAGTGCTGACCTGCTTAAGGAGCTTGGCTACGATGTGTCATTCAAGACTTATCCGTAAGTGACCAGTGCCATATTAACAAGTAGATGCTAACTCTTGATAGTGGCATGGGTCACTCTGCTTGCCTGGAGGAGCTTGATGAGGTTGAGGCGTTCCTGAGAAAGCAATTGCCTCCCAAGAACTAAAGTCATATATGGTACAGACCTCACAAAGTATGGATTTGTGAACCTTTGAACACAGAACACTCTCTTGTGCGAAATAGAAGACAATAGTCAGTCCACCACCCGCCAAAGGTTTCTAAAATCTTGATATCACATTATTCTGCCACGAGTTGTGAAGGGGCCAATCATATAGACTTCATATGCCGCGTGCTCTATATCTGATATCGCTCATCGATACCTCGTGATGCCAAAAGATCTCCAAATTCTCCGTATGGATGGATGAATGCCCGCCAAATGACGTGCGCTCCACTACTGAGTGGCTCAGAACGACCTACCGAGTTGCATGATAAGACCGGGCCACTAAGTGCCCTAACGCCTAGCGTACGCGAACCTTCTATCGGTGGGGAGATGGGCTCGAAACAACAGACCCTTGATCCTGGACCACTTCTCCTCCAACATTCGCCAACCGAAACCTTGGCAGAGTCGATAACCTTGACCGTCACTCGGCAAATCCAAATTGACGCATCAGCTTCATTGTTGTGAAGCACACAACTATATCCGAAGTTTTGTCGTTTGTGCGCCTTGAAGAACCAGTCTCACAAGCCCGAGCATACCCCGATGATCGACCGCCCAAAGTAAACAAATATGGCCTCCGAAACAACATCGCGTCCAGTGTCGCCGACACCGTCACAGCTACCGCCCGTTCCGGGATCGCCAGTCTATTCTCTTGCGTCGACTGCAAACCCGTTATCTCAGTATCATCTGCCTTTGCCGCCTCCCCCACGATCTCCACATGCTGTCCTTACAAAAGCCGACCTAGAGCTCTCTCAGCAAGCTTACTCCGATCTTGTCGCTTCCGCAAAAGGCTACCGACTGGCACTCGCCGCATTATCAACAGCCGCATCGACATTTGGATCAGCACTTGAAGCATGCGCCAGGTTAAAGGAAGCTCGCGCCGAGCCCATCGGTCCCTCTGGGACTAATATGACAGCAAGCTTTACAACCAAGGGTTCCTGCACGGCCGATACGCTTATGTCTGCCTCCGGAGTACATTACCTTGTTGCCAATCACCAACAGATCCTCTCTGAGACGGTATACCGATCCTTCGAAGTACCACTGCTCCATGACCTGGATAAGTGGCAGACCGTTATTGACGATGAAGAGGAGACGTATAAGCAAAAGATCAAGGCACAAAGCAAAGAAATCAAACGACTGGAGAAAGAAGGTATGAAGTTGCATAAACAGAGGAGACGGGATGTTGGTCGATTCAGGGCACATTTAGTCGAATTGACGACAAAATTGGATGGCTTAACAACGTTGCATGCCGATCATGCACGGACACTGTTGAGGGAGAGTCAAGAGACAAGTGGAAGGATTGTTGAAGCAAGCTGCAGTCTTGTACGTGCAGAGGTGGACATATTTGAAGGTCTGGCGAGGAAAGGCTGGAGCGGAGGCGGTCTGGACGATCTCCTTGAAAAGGGTCAAGATTTATTCGCAACGGAGGAAGATGTTGCGAACTTGGGCAGTGGCGGTAGCGGCGACACGCCCAAGCTCTTCTCTATCCTCCCCCCTAAGAGCATACTGGCCGATACAGGATCAGATCCATCCAGGAGTCACACTAGAGGGGACAGTCTTCTTATGGACACGGAACGGTATCAATCTCTAGCAGCACTGGCATCTGATTCCAGGCCCAGTGGCGGCGTTATGAATGACAGTGACAGCGTCTTCTCAACCGA
This sequence comes from Fusarium secorum, assembly GCA_013363185.1. Lineage (NCBI taxonomy): Eukaryota > Fungi > Ascomycota > Sordariomycetes > Hypocreales > Nectriaceae > Fusarium > Fusarium secorum. The sequence goes on along the minus strand of JABEEM010001616.1, from coordinate 11,714 downwards.
CTTCAACAAACCCCGCAATGCAAGGCCGTTCTCACCACAGCCTATTCGTCGCATTCCAACAGACGTGACATATGATTCTCTAGGGGGTAGAGCAGAAGGGCTTGAAAACGGAGAGGACGATTTGAACAGGTCGGAGATCCTGATGCCTGTTGTGGAAGCTGATGACGCAGGAGCAGAGGAGCAACAGAATGGGGATGGTGGGCATGAAAAAGAAAATGTTCAAGAGGAGGAAACGAGAGGTCGGTCAGGTTCACCAAGTTCGGTGAGAAAAAGGGCAAATTCACAGCCACTCATCACAGACGCTAGCTCAGCAGCTGCATGGAGCGGTGATGAAGATAGAAGTCCAAGCTGAAACTGATTAAGTGGTGAAAATGACTTATCCTCGTGTTCGGGGTTCATCTACAAGGGCGTTTATACGGGCATTTGGGAAATATTCTCTTCACGGAGAGGCAGCAATAGATTTTGCAAGAGTACTTTGCTCTCGATTGATAGTGTACAGAACATTATACGGATTTTCCACCCTCCATCTATTAAGCATGTCGACTAACTCAGACACCATCCCAATTCCATAACACGCCTGACGCCATGATCGTTATTACGCCGTGGTCAATGATCAAATTCTTCGTCTCTCGTACATTCTATCACGGCCGCCCGACGATCGTCGTCTTTGACGTCGACCCCTTTCGTTTGGACGCTGCTTTCAACACCTTTGGCTTCCAACGCCGACCGAACGTCCTCTAGTCGTCCTTGTCGGCATTGAGTACATCGCCGCTGAATAGTCCAAAAGTAGCGTCGAGCCACCAGATAAGCTTCCAGTAGAGACTGGCCTTGCTCCAGTCAAACTCGCCGGTTTCGGTTCGTGGAACTTCGTTTCCAATCATGCTACCACCGAACCACTTCACAAAGGGAATAGCATTGACGACCCGTTGCATCATAGTCTGTTGAGGTAGGAGAGCTTGCTCGGCGGGAAGAATGGTAGCGCGACGGGCAGTAGGGATGCGGCGGCAGAAAACGCTGTCGCCATCGCGGATCTCCATGGGCTCGATGCTTGATGTGGTAGCTTGAGGAAGAGGGAAAGGCTCAGTGATCGTAGCAGTAGAAGCATGAGAGTTGCTGATGGTTCCGGTATCCATGGTAAAGCTAGATGTCTGCGAATGAGGAGGAGAGAGATCGAGGAGCCGGCTGTTAAACGATGTAGGCCCACTGAAGCTCTTGCGACCATTGGCAGTGGGAACAGCGGCAGGCATACTCTGTGAGCGTGAATGGTCCGGGACGACCTCGATATCGGGACAAGCCTCGTCTTTGGCGGGAGGAACACCTCGGTATCGCTCAGCATAAACCAGATGACCCAGTATCCTTTGAGGGCTGGCAAAAGTAGCAGCTTCGGCAGCTTCTCTGCTTTCGAAGGTGACCTTCACCCAGTGCTCTCCGCCATCTGCGTGGTTCACCATAGCTCGCTCATCTGCTGTCAGGTTGCGACGTCGCGTAAAGGCAGGGTCGCGCAACTCAGATTTGTATCGGCGTTGGCTGGCAGGAGGTTCGCGAGGGTAATCCTCCAAGATCGCGCCGGCAAGGGATTCATAGTGGGAGATAGCGGCGTACTGCTGTGTTGATGATCGGTAGCCGCGAAGGATGAGCTCGACGGGTGTAGAAGTAACAGATCGTTTGACGGGAACCTCTTCTTGCATCAAACCACTGCTCTTACGCTGAATAGTTTGAGATGGCGCTGTTGTAGCCTGGTTCGATACCCAGTCGCCAAAGAGCTTGTCTGCAGCAGCTAGTGTAGGGTTTTCGCGACTGCGTGCGGGTGTTCCAGTACGCGATCGTGAGCGCCGTGTGGATTTACCGAACGAACCAGACTCGGCGGCGCTGCGACGTGATCGTGCGCTTCCTTGGGGAGCATCTTGTCTTTTTCGCGTTACGTTAGCATTGATACAAATGGGCAAAGAGGAAGACATACTGGTTGAAATACATGGCATATGGTCGCTTCACACCATCATCGCCAACGTAACACTCGTCGTCAGGGACGTTATGTAAAATGAGAGGAGCCATGATGAAGGCTTTGGTGGTAGAGAGAGCTGACAAACGGCGAGGAGGGGGTGTCGAATCGATGGGCCATACGGATACCGTAGGAGGTACGAAACCCTAAGGTAGATGGCGATGTTTGTCTGCACGAAAGGAGTTGAGGTTGCTGATGGTTGGACGAGCCGCCTGTTCACATGCCCAGTAGCAGTTTCTGAAGCTGCCCTGACTTCCAATTTTTGGCAGTTGCACAGGCAACCGACCACTGAACGTAGCTGCGTTGGTGCAGTTGTGGGGCTAGTTTATCCGGCTCCGTGAACTTGAGCTTGCCAGCTGTAACAGTCAATTCTGAATGTGAGGTCTTCCAGGCTTTCAACAGGTAGTAGGCTCATTCTTTGTTCTACGCACTTTAGGGTCATGCAATTGAATACTCAAGTTTGCTTTATCCTGCGTCGTTCTGAGTATGTGTGCTTATTGTAGCCAGCTGTGATTGGCTCCTGAACTTTGATTGTGTCTGTGACTACGGAGTAGAGCTTTCTATTCGTTTGCATAAGTTCACCCAGTCTATTGTACGTACTAGCTCCAGCTTATAATGACTACGTTCATAAATCAAATTCTAGCTCGAGTAACATAGCATAATTGCGCAACCATGTCTCAGATCCCTCCACAGTCGGCTACGTAAACAAGATTCCCGTGATGAGCTGATTCAGCATCAAATTCATCCCACTTCAGCTGAGGTAGATCCACTCATGGATTTGCCAGGGCCGGCCTCTCCCGAGATGGATATTCGGATATACACTTACAGTACATGTAAAAGGAAGACATCTATTCTAAGCAGCTGTGGGTTGACCAGTAACTCAAGAGTTGCTACCGAAACCTATTGTTGTTCAATATGACCCAATTCCTATCTTTCCGATCATTGATTGGCTTCTTCTCCATTGCCGTAGCCATGATTGCCTTGTTTGGTGCTTCACCACTCAAAGCCTTCTCATCGACTCTGCAGAGGGCAGGCTTTGATTGGTACAACTCACAAAAGGATGTAACATTTCCAATGAAGACGAATGCAGCAACAAAGGCGCCTGTATACTTCTTCAGTCATGGTGGTGTGAGTCTACTTATGTTGAAGCTCAAGCGGATAGTAACTGACACACTTCAAGCCTGATGTGCAATATAACACAAAGCACCCCGTGTATCCCTTCCTTCAACAAATTGGAAAGGAGATAACGCAGAAAGTGAAGCCGAAGGCCGTAGTGGTCTTCTCAGCACATTGGATGGGAGAGGAGCGCGCTATTCATGTTAACAATGCTGTAGATACTCCTCTCATTTATGAGTGCGTCACATCACTCCATGCTTCGCAAAGTTTATGTTAACAATCTCAGTTTCTACGGGTTCCCCGATCACTTTTATAAAGCTCAATATCCGAACAAGGGTAGCCCAGAGCTTGCGAGCAAGATCATGGTCATGCTTTCAGAGGCTGGTATCCAATCCTATGGAATGGAGCGAGGTCTTGATCATGGCGTATTTTCTGGCTTTCATGTTGGTGAGTTTTCTAAACAACGAACATCCATACGTGAAGGTCTAACAGGTTGCAGCTTTCAACCCAGAAACAAATCCACTCAACGTACCACTTGTTCAAGTCTCGCTCTTCAAAAACGAAGATCCTCATGCTCACTACGCTCTCGGACGTGCTGTATCTGCACTTCGGGAGGAGGGAATAGTCATCATCGGAGCTGGAATGTCAGTACACAACTTACGCGACATGCACCACTTGTTCGAGGGTAACACAGAGCCACTCCCATATGTTGTGAGCTTCGATAACGCTCTTAAGGAGGCTGTGGAGACCGACCCAACTATTCGAGAGGAAAAGATGGCGGCGATATGTAAGCGGGGGGATGCGAAACAAGCACACCCTTTCATGGATCATCTAATGCCAGTTTTCATCGCTGCAGGCGCCGCCAGTGAGGACTGGGGAAAACAGATATGGACTTTACATGAAGGCAGCTTCGGATGGTCGCAGTTCCGGTTCGGTGATGTTCCTTCATCCTGATGAGCATTATTTTGGGGGTAGTGTGTAGCCAAAGTGCAACGGCCATGATCATCGAGGCCTGCTATAACAACACTGAGGATCGGACACATTATGGTGGCATCAGCCACAGACAAAGTTGAGGTTGGCAGGAGATGGCCAACTTATACCCAACGAAAATAATCGTGTTATACAGCGTAATTCTCATCCAGTTAAAACTTTTTGCTCCTTTGTCAGGCCATCCTCGGGCAGCCACGTCGCATCCCAACCCACACCGCTCAACAAAATGCATGCTTTCATTGGTGTTTTGGCCTTATCTAACCACATTCATACTCATTTGTAACGAACTACCATTGAGTCATAAGTATGCAATATCAAGCTCTCAACAGAGCCTATTTCATCGATATACCCGCCCCTTTCACCAGGTTGCCTTTGTTGTAAAACTCGACGCTCGGCAACATCTCGCTAGCAACCCACCTGGCTGTTTGCGTATGAAGAGAGCCGTAACCAAAGGGCTCATGCGTCTTTTCCTTTCTCATTCTGCCAGTACCAATATCCAGGTTTCCCATGGCATCGATTAGTGTGTCAGGTAGAGATTCATCTGGGGCATCTCCTCGAGGGAACGAAGAGTATCCCTCACAGAGTGCTTGGAAAACGACCAATTGATCTTGGAGATGAACGTCCACTTGGCCACCGACAGCTACCTCATCGTACAAACCCCGACACAGTTTTGTTGATACCTGATCGGCGAACATGTCTCTGTTCTTTGTCTTTTTCGGTATTGATCCGAGCCAGTCATGTCCCCATCTGACCCCAGATGTGGAATGGGCCACGAGCAGTATGTACCACCGTGAATCTAGGTTCGTGTCTTCAACATGCTTGAAATGGACCTCTGCCCCAGAAAAGAGGTCCCCCAGGCCCCTTGTCAGTGATGCCTGGAGTCTCTCGTGCGTGCTGCCAGGTACCACCATGCTGACATCAATAGACTTGATCTCATAGGACTCAGGGTAATTGCGTTGCTCTGGGGATTTGTATCGCAGAGTTTGACCAATCTTTAATGGATGAAACTTGAGACGTATCTGACCTCTCGACTGCGGACCGAGGCTCCATCCACGTCTTTCTAACGCCCTTTCAATATGAACTCCAAATCGGTCCTCCAATATTGGTAGGAGAACTTGGTCCAGATACTCAAAACTGAGTGAAAATGACACATTGGATCCACCAGATATTGAAAGTTCGACTGATTCCTCAGAATCATTGCCGGCAAAGATCAGAAACGGGAGGACAGCTTGCAAAATGAGGAGACTACTCGCAGAACCTGACTCTGCAGATATCTTGATATTGCGTTGATATAGTTCTGTTGGTCCTCGTCGTGGAGCGAATGTTATGGTCTTGGAACCTACACTTAGGCCCTCCACATCTGCATCTGTTATCTCCGCGAGGAACTGAATGCTTGTGACGTGTTGGCTCTTGAGACCTGGGGGATATCAGCTGGTGGCGTTGCAGTACGTTTTTAGGCATCGCTCACCTCCACGTTCTCGATTTCCTCTGACGTTGGTGATGGTGACAGCCTGTCCCGTCAAGGCAGCTATTGCTATTGCGACTCTTACAACCTGTCCACCGCCCTCTCCTGTTCTTCCGTCTAGTTCCACAGGCTTCATTTTGTCGCCTCTGTTGATGCCTGGTGGGTGGGCTTTTGTGGCAAGTTGAACTTGATAGGTCGGAGTCTCGTTGTGGAAGCTCGGATCAGACAGAAGATTTAAAATCTCAATGATGTACCACCATGAAAACAGCATGAACAATATTGAACCAGCATCGGTCGATTGTCTATATATGGTGTTGAACGTCCTTCACCATGCAGCTGCGACTCACTAATGTGACTCATTGCCGAAGAAGCTAATATCTTCGTGGATTGATGGGCAGGCAACGAGGTTCTAGCGGATGGTTCAGAGACAGAAAAGGATAAATCCTCAACAGCCCAAGCGGACCCTTAAAGGTCAACCTCGAGAATGCACAGCTGAAAGAATGACTGACAACAGGCGATCTGCAGTCATGAATAGACCGAGCTGAATCCTCGGCCTCTCGGAGGCGGTCTGACACGAGTTCCGGTGTTTCCTCGTGTCCAGTAAAAAGATTTTGAGACAGTTATATATATGAAGAGTCGGTCGCCCGGCTTGGTGATTCCCAGGGTATCTGTTTGCAACAAGCAAACATAAGCGGGCACCCGAGAGAATGCAAATTGCCGGAGGCAGCTAATGATCCCGGCGGCGGAGTGGGTCCGGCGGTCCGGAAAGTTCAGGCGATTATCCCGGACTTTCATGAGTGGCTTCACCAAGTGCGCCACTTGATCTCGTTTACCATTTCCCCTATTTATCCAATTTCTTCATTTTTCAGGCTTCTTCGCGCCCTTTCCTTCTCACGAACCTTTCGTTACGTCGTTTCAGCTTGTGCTACTCAAGTGTTTAAGCACAGGAGACTTCAAGATGCCACTCACACAATAAAATACACCCCACGGCCCTGGCTCAGCCACAGGGATGATCTCTGTTCTTTTCTCAACTATTGGAGATGATACGTTCTTTGCCACGCCTGACTTTTAACCAAGCGCAACTGGTGTGGCAGCTTATTGCGACGTTAACCAATTGCCATCACCAATTGGATGATGATCATGATACCCAATGAAAGGGATGGAGAATGGTCGCAGACAATAAGTTTACACAGCCTGAATCATTTACGAATCGGTTGCGTAGGCATGGCGAGATTTTGATGTCGGGACCAGAGTCTCAAATACAATCGAACAAGGACGCTGAGAGAAAGTGACATATCATTGCAGCTCCTCGCGTTTCAAATAGACTACCAACACAAGCGAAACAAAGAAACCACCACGCTCAAACAGTCTAGGAGAAAGCCATCCCAACAAGCCAAGACAATTCCCAGCGAAAGCAAACAACGCATCCACTCCTTGCCCTATCTTAGTCATTATCATCCATCATAAGCATCGGAGACGTTCAGTCTCTTCCTTGCACTCCTTTTCATCTTTCATCTACCCGAAGCACCACGCCTGTCTGCGCCGCCTGAAATGGTTCTTTCCTGATTCTTCAAATCGTACCTCAACTGCCAGCAGCGGGGGGTGCCTGCCCTTCGATCGACGTTTACGTATAGAAACTGGAAAGACTGCTGCTTACCTTGGCAGGCACGACAGAGGAGAGAACGAGCGCACTCGGTGTGACCTCCAGAAGTCTCTAGCGCCATGTTCACTCGCATCCCCTATAGATCATCTCCCCAAAGGCTGGAAGCCAGAAGGACATGTTTCACTCCTCCATATCTGTGTCATCGGAAATTTCGAGCATTGCGTCGTCTTGTAGTGCGATCGAAGAAGTGTCTCGGTCCAGACCAAGAAAGGCGACTCGATCCAAGACGTGGCTAATGTCTCTTTGTCTCCCACTCATTCCCGGTCTAGTCGTTTCATCGATCCAAGAGTGAAACGCCTCGTCACTAGGTTCCTCCTCATCGCTATCGAGGTCCATTGGTTCATAGAATTCGTTTGGTTCAGCTCTCTCCTGGCTTGGGCCATTATCGACAACACGCCATCCGTGGTCAACACTACTTCGCCATTAGACTTGTCACTATTCTTGTGGAAGCACAATCGACAAACCTGTCACAGCTTCCTTGGAAGGCATACACTTCAGAGAGTGTGGGCACAGAGCCATCCCTGGTCTGATCATGACTCGACGGGCTGTCCTGTTCGGCAACATCTGGGAGAGTCTGTACTGTTAGTATGCTCTCTGTTGAAGGGAGATGCAGTAACCCATAACTCACCCAATCTTTTTGGTTCTCATGTTTGTCTGCCGTCCTAGGGAAAAATGGAGAGGGAGATTGATGGCCTTGCTCTTGTGCTCCCGAAAGAGGTCGGGAGACTACCCCATTACCATAGGTAGTGGGACTGTCCTGGGACACTATTTCGAGATCTCCTTCATCATACTTGTAGGCAAGGCCACAGTTGACGCATACCCAACGACCATTCATTCTCTCACATGCTTGTGAGCAGTTAATGCACATCGGAGCCACGGGCCCGCGAAGCTCAGAATGAGGATCCATGATGGGATGTATAAAATCACCCTGAGTAATGCCAGCGAAGCCCCCGAGCTACCAATATCCTTCTTGCCTCCGGTGCTGGCGGCTATACCAGAGGTTGAAAAATGCCACGCAAGACGGAACTTCTAGGGGATGGGGTTCGAGGAGTATCGACGAGGAAGCTACAGGCGAGATTCTCTCGGTTGCTGGGAAAGAGTATGGAATGAGTCGTCAGTCACTCTGTTGCTATGAACAGAGTGATATAGCTGTTGACAGAAAAGACTGGAAAGGGCTGGTTCCAGGTGTGATAAAACACGGGGCTCCGCACAAGATCACGGTGCTTTGCGTGCCTCCGCAGACACGCCCAGCTGTTTAATGGAACTGAAGAAATGACAGGCCGATGAGGCGAGACGTTACGAATAACGATCAACAATACGGTACGTCGTCGAAGTTGATGATGGTGCCGATATCGATGGATGAGGTTTGAAAGACGTGACGGCAAAAGAGTCACTTCGTCCAGCTAGCTAGTAAGCTCACGACAGGGGTACAGGCTACTGTACATGTGCTGGCACAAAGCAGAGACAGCACCGATCATCCCGGAATCTTCGAATTTTGTTGGAGGATATTCGAAAGTAGTGGATCAACGGAAGAAGCAATCGACATGAAGAAAAAGAAAAGGGAGCATGTTTGTTGGTCGACTTGGAGTGATGGATTCGTCGTGTGTCGAAGTTACCGTGTCTTCAGGTGGCATCCAACCAGATGGCACCTCGAGTTCTTGGTACAATGACATAGGAGCCCAGGCAAGGCAGCCTGGGGGCGCCATCAACCGATTGGAGAGTTTCTAAACGAGGTCTCATAAGTGGAAGATGCTTGTGGGCGAGGCGCACACCATGTTCTCATTCATAAGAGCATTCCAGGTCTTCCTTGATGATTAAACGAAACAAACCGAAACGAAACGGATGCGAAACAGAACAGAAGGCTGAAGCCACACCTACTGACATGGACATGAGATTCGCCAGCACCATGGTAACGACCTGAGTCTGCCACCACTCGACAAGAAAGACTGACCAGTGCGGAGCTGCAAAAGACTCTCGCATTCTGTGGCCAGAAACAAGAGTTTGAGAAAGAAACCACGACAGTGGAAATATGGGACTACTTAACATCTTCTCCCTTTTAAGCCACTCTCCTGATCTGCACGCGTCGGCCCCCAGGAATACAGTTTCAGCTCGGAGTCCTCATTCCCAGCACCGAGATTCTCTAGTGTGTGAGACAGACCCTCCATATTTTATGTATTGGGGGTTGATTGTCACCAAACGTCCCTCAGCCTGATTTCCAGCTGTGGATGTTGGTGGCTGGCACCCTGTCAGAACACATGTTTTGGTGCCAGGTCTCAGCAGACGGTAGCCTTTGTCGCAAGTCCCCATTGTCCTACAGAGCTTTGCAGGCTTTCAAAGTACTAATACCATAAAACTACCGCTATCTCAGTACAGTTGGGGGCTTGAAGGTCTTCTCAAAAGGGCTTTGCGCTATCGAAGACGACAGTGAGCTGCTTGACTCCGCCAAGGATCTCCAATCTACAGGGGTCACGTCCAACATACTATACGATGAGCGGATGCACAAGATTAAGTTGGCCAAGATGGCCAGGCTTCAGATCAGAGCCAGTGACGGGTGCCACCTCCAACAAGCTACTCATTTAATCAACGGTCATCACGATCAATGCACGTCTCTTCTTTATCACATACATATTGAGACATGCGCAGCGAAATGCCGTTTAAATGATTCGCAGTTGGCTTGGCTGATTCACTAGCCTGTCCACTGGCAAACAGCGTGATATGCAATGGGGGAATCACTCTCTGTCAAGTGGACAGACATTGGGTGTGAAGCTGCGAACTTGCATGCAGTGTATGCACTATTTATGGGTGCATCGCGCTATTGTTTTCTCATGCAGCCAACATCTATTGGAGAAAGTGGATGGTAGACGAAAGACATGGCCCTCCGTGGGGGAAATACACGGTTGTGGCTTACACCCAAATTCGCCGGCGATCCGCCCTTTTAGAGACTGCCCAGCCAACATCCGACTGACTAGTCCCGCGATGGCCTTGGTAATCCAGATCAATTGCATTGATTGAAAAATAACGGTCTTGAGAATAATAACACTTCTACACAATTCATTGGACCCTCCCAAACTCGAAAAACAATCTGATACTGAAAGCTATTCATGCACGAGGTGCACCAACCAGCAAAAACACCAAAATCATATAGCAAGGAGTGTTCCTTCGAGACACCACGGAAATGGTAATTCGTATGAGATTAAGGGCATGTCAGGTCGAGGCACAAACCAACAGGATAACAAGTCCAAGTGCCATGAGACCCAGTGCTCAACGCCAGACTTTGCACTCTGTTAATTTCGACCTCTCTTTCACCGTTATGCTTGTGAAGAGCTGTCACTTTGGCCGCGATAGTCGAGGGTTCTGGGATAGCCAGGATAACTCTGACGAGTGTATTGAAGATATCGCTCATCCCTCTGAGCCTCACTGGCCGAAGTGCTGGTACCGACAGTCCTTGTGAACTGGTTGTCAAATTGTGAGATAGTGTTGGTACCACGCCTGATACCGTTTTGTTCGGCTTCGTCAGGGGACGTTTCGATTCGAACTTGCTGGCCGTTCACGAAGTTGGTTGTTCTTTGTTGAGGGTCATCCATCGAGTGCTGGACCCCTGGCAAATTTACTTGGTATTGATCGCCAGGAGTATCGTTGGATCCCTGGGTAATACGACTATTCGGAATGGATTAGCTAGTGGTCGTTGTCTTTCCAATGATACCACCCTCACATACCTTCCCTGGTAGGCGGGCTGATTTGATGGAGCATAGGTGTAGCCCAGTGTGCCTTGACTTGAGGCTGTTTGTTGATACGATCGGTCCTGATGGGGATAGTAGGCTGTTCCAGAGTGTTGATTTTGGGGCAGGTGTTGGTGCAGCCTGACATCCTGGGGTGCAGTAGTCTGGCGCTGTGGTTGCGGCGCTTGCCTTGCATGGCTCCGGCTTATATTAGCGCCCGGAGACGAGAACCCACTTGCATCTCTGGCGTAGCGATCTCCCGAAGAGGTCATGGTTGCTCAACAAGGATCCTCAGGGGGAAGAGCCAACTGATCGTGAAGATATGAGAACAGTTAAGAGTAAGAGGCGGGATGGGTGTATCTGGTGGGCGACAGACTCTTGTGACGAAACTTTTAAACTGACAAGCATCGCATGGCGGGCATGAAAGGGGTATTAATGCACCATCTCTCTGTTACACGGTAAAGGGCTTGTAGCAAGCTTGGGCAAGGTTGATCGGATTACAGAGATGGAAACACCTCACGAACCCAGTTTCTTTTGCACAGCATCACTACTTGTCAAGGTCCTGATATCCGTCAGACATTGCTGCTTTGATGAAGGCTGGAAGTCGTACGGTTTGCCAGCGAATTCGCCTAGCATCTTCTGCCAGTTTGCGAAGCTCAGCCACGACAACCTCTCGTATCGCCCCAGGCTGTTGTAAATCGACCATGTTCTGTAATACCCCTTTCATTCTCCTAGCACATGTTGTCGTGGCTGAGCTTCGCA
>JABEEM010001613.1:0-14136 GCA_013363185.1 Fusarium secorum | reverse complement strand
GTTGGGCAGCTTACTAATAAAGTCCTCCATTGAGTTGGTTGAGTTGGCCGTTGATCAACGAGTTGATCAACGAGTTGATTACGTTGAGTTGTTTGGGTCTCTGAGTTCGTGAGCGCATTGTTTGAAAAGACCAACCCCTTAACGAGGAACTTTTCAGTTGAGCTTTATCTACGTTTGGGAAACCCTTCGGGGAATCATTCGGGACAAGACACAAATAAAAGTGTGCATTGGCGTCACCTCTGTTCGATGCTGCTTGAATCGTCTGACTTGGTTCAAGGGATGCTGAACGTGACCAAGGGATGTGTCGTACATGGCCATGCTGGAAACGTGCAAAGCTTTTGTGTCGTTAGCAGACTTGCATCACCCTTTCACAGCGGTTGTTACTGTAGTGTCTTGATGGGTATTGGGCGCACGTACTGTCGTGTAGGGTAGTCGAGGCGTCGTGTGTAACGGTCATTGGCTGACATGACGTCACGGTCGATAATTGACCAGCACTGCGGGGTATGAGGGAATTACTGTTCGGTCACATTGTCAATCAGGTGCTCAAGCTTGTTTCTGCAAGCAATTGGATTAAGGCCTCGATATGCAGGGTCTCGATATGCAAGAAATACTGTGCTGCTAAGCGATGTATATCACTGGAGATGTACCAACGAGCTCATTTGCTGGTTATGATTTAATCATCCCAGAAGCCGATGGTATGGCCGGTTGTATAGTAAATACTAGTTTTTAACATCATGGATTTCGACCTTCTTTATCTCTCGCTCCATGAAGAGATTCGGAAGAGATAGTATTTGCGGTTACTGAGCATATCCTATATATTGGGTCAAGGAGAGGGAAAAAGAAAGAAAGTAAAACAATTGACCGAGAAGACTATCTTTAACACCATGGAACAATAATAAGATCAAGAGCCAGAACCACCCAGAGACGTTTCCCAGAGTTCAGAACTCGTTTGTTATTGTAGTTAATCAAACTGCCATTCAGATCATCACAAATTCGTGGCAATAGAGGGCTATTTTTAGTCCGAGAAGTCCTAGCTAACCGCGGATCTAGTATTAGATGAGGCATTTACCAAACAGCCTCCAGATGTGCAAAAGTAGTCTCAGTGCTTCGTTACATGCAATATGAATAATGGCTAATTAGATGCCCCGCCATTATCGCTATGGTCATCTATGCGGTAGATGACGTTCTCGGATCGTAGCCCCCCATTTCATTTTTCTTTCCCCCACCAGATGAAATTTCTTCCTACATCCTGCCATCCTATCAATATTTGAGAACTGCGTCACGTCCTTCTATAACATCGCCTGACTTTCGCTTCATCATTCGTCCCGTGAAAGATTTCAAGAACCTTAGTCGCTTGAGGTTTCGATGCGAAGTTTTCTCAGCACTCCACCACTAATGTAAGAGAACTATCAAAGGAAATGGATTCCACTGGTTTACAGATCGACCTTGTTCCAGGCCTCGAGCGGGAGGTTGTGGATGATGACCTATGGGACAGCCACATTAAGTATGTTGTATGATAGTCCTGCCTGTAACATGATTTCTGACTTCTACAGGCAGAACAAGCTTTTGAAAGACTCCGACATACAACCCGTCGATGAAAAGCACATAGCCTTCCTCAGCGGGCTGATAGAGGAATGCAATGCTAAGGAAATTTTCGGATTTCATGTCGGGCACAAACATTTTGATTTACTGGAGGGGACATACCTGGCAGGCCGGCCTCATACTTATGGTGGACGGCAATACTATTGGACCAGACCCGTTGATAATGACGGCTCTGACCCTCGGAACCTATGTGGTCGTACCTTTGTATATGATCGAGATGAAGGATTCCGTCCTTATGAGTTTCATGAAGGGTCGCTGCCTGATTTGTCCATAGTGGATCGGAAATTATTCTCAAGGTTTGGCAGCTACGTTGCCAAGCATAAGCTTGAGCATACCATCGCGCTCGAGTATCTCATCCCCGAACTCCGTGGAAGAGCGATGGTCGAGTTGGTCCTTTACAAGCAGCAACAGATACTACAGTCTGAACAGGAAATAGTGGTACCGAGTTTAGGGGAGCCAGTCGTGACGGCATATAGACACGTTCAATCAGGGGCTGCGTTTGGACCGGGTACACGATATATTCATTTACCAGATGGTGGACACAAAACATATAATCCGGATGAGTTGATAGGGTTTGTGGACCTTTTGAATGCGTTCAGAAAGCTCAACGTCTTTCGCATCTGAATGTGTTTCGGGTTCCAGGTTGTCGTATTAGGTAGTCCCCCGCTTCTCCTTTCACGCATAACATGACAAAGCAATCCTCTCCATGTATGGGTACTGTCAAGTCTGTAGTGGGGTGAATTAAAGATAACCGCCTGCTGATCAATTCTGCAATGTAGTTAAGTTGAACCCGATAGATATCTGCTTCGCCCGGAATTTGTAGCCATGACGGTTCTTAACGTCTATTAGCACGCGAAGTTCAAGAAATGGCTCTATATTATACATACGATCTGCGAACACGGAACCCTCAACCGTCTGAGGCTCGGTAGTGACATCATTGGCGACCACGGAACCCTCAACCGTCTGAGACTCGGTAGTAACATCATTGGATTGGTCTTTCCGCTTTTTGCCTTTGCTCTCGACAAGGGCTTTCGTGCTGCACGCGTTTTCGAAGTCGGCCATTTCTGATCATTGTTGGTAAGCATTCCCACATGTGATGGCGACGATGATAGCCTACGTTGTCCCCAGCATTTAGCGCTTGCTTCTTTGTTCTGATTCGGCCACAAAGCCCGGCAAAATGGTGGGTATTGGAAGTAAGGAGCGAGCTTGCGCCTCTGGATAAAATCGTCACCGTGATTGAGTATGTATTTGACCATGGTCTCGCTGAATCTTGCGATATTTTTGGTCTCAACCGCCGCGGCAACGAGGATGTTCGTGAGGAGACTGGCTTGTTGAAGATCTTTGAAAGGCTTTCTCTGCTCTTTAGAATACTTTTTGCTATTCTCGTCAAATGCTGCCTTTGCATATTCGATGATTCTCTTTGTCCTATGCGGCTTACGTTCACCTCTTCGTAATTCGTTTGCTAAGCAGGTCCAGTCTCTCATTATCATAAGTTCGTCTCGTAGCTCGGATACTGAGTTAATCACGGTATCGAGCTTTTGTTCATTACCATCATAGTATACCAGTCCTCTTCTCAGACGAAGCGAAAAGCTGAGATAATCATCTAAGGTAAGGTCCGCCATGATTATCAGTGGTTAGGCTTTCCCTGGATTATTGAGAAAATTCAATAGCCTAAGGTGGGAAATCGAGAAATCAGGTCGAAAAAATGAGGTGAAAAAATGAAGGTCAGGAGCCTGAGGGAAAAAATGAAGGTCAGGAGCCTGAGTCGGAAAAATGAAGGTCAGGAGCCTGAGGGAAAAAATGAAGGTCAGGAGCCTGAGGGGAAAAAGTGGAGGTCAGTCGGAAAGATGAAGGTCAGGAGCCTGAGTCGGAAAAATGAAGGTCAGAAGCCTGAGTCGGAGAACTGAGGGTCAGGAGCTGAGTCGAGAAAGTGGAGGAGCAGGGGTGCGAAAGGGCCCATACCCACTGGTACGCGACCGAAGGTAACGTTTGAGCTGCACTACCCCTGTAGCCCCAGCCGCTAATCTTAGAACGCATTTCCGATCAGCCTAATGCAAACCTAGTACTAGCCCCCCCACAACAAACTTCAAGAACGCGAAGTTCATGAAGTCACTGTCTACTAGGAGCTCTAGATGATTTTTATGTGTGCTATTCTTATTCTAACAATGAGGAGAAAAAGATCAAGACAAGGCCAGAACCGTGTTGTATGTAATTTAAGCACCTTCCTCAAGTAAATCACGTATACAGCAGCGTGAGCGACCTTTCGGGCGTTCTCTCTAGACCCCTGCAATTGCAAGGTACACAACGCAGGTTCGAGAAAGGGAAGTAGTTGCAGGGTACGAGAGAACGAAATGAAGCCATGGCTGGCTGGGATGGGAACATGTTGGTGATCCTGCAGCCTCATATTCGTGAACAGTCAGGGGCTGCGTAATGGGGGTGAGCATAGCATCTCCATGTCTGGGTAATCGCAGCCTCACTGGTCTGCAGGTAGCCAGGAAGGTTACTAAGAAGCAAAACTCCATGTGTATCGACCTTAAGCACTGAATCTCCCTCTCAGTTACTGGATCTCCCTCTCAGTCACTGGATCTCCCTCTCAGTCACCGAATTTCCCTCTTAGTTACTGGATCTCCCTCTCAGTCACTGGATCTCCCTCTCAGTCACCGAACTTCCCTCTCAGTCACTGGATCTCCCTCTCAGTCACTGGATCTCCCTCTCAGTCACTGGATCTCCCTCTCAGCCACGGAATCTCCCCCTTGCCCATCATTTGCGCATTATATTGATAACATACCAACACTCTCTTTTACTACCTGACCTGTGCCATGCCAGGCCTCCTTGGAACATCGGCGGCATCAACCAATATAACTGGCCTAAGTATCTGGATTTGGGTCTGGTAAAGGGCACGCAGCGGTCGTGACAGATCAGCATGCGCCCTACTCCGGAGCAATGGGTAAATTGGTACGATTCATCATTTGAAAAGCCGTGCCCCGGATGTGGGAAGAGTATAAAAGACCGTAGGAAACACCTGGAATGTTGTGCAAAGAAAAACATCAGTGCAATAAGGAAAGAGCTTAGTCCTGTCCCTTGCTACTTTCACGATCAACCTACGGACTGCATTCCGACCAAACCAAATCGCTGTCGAAAAGCCGCTGTGGACACTTATATCAAAAAACTGAGCGAAGTCGTCAAAGATGAAATTGAAAAGCTCAAGAAGAAACTCCAGACTTTGGATAGCGCAACAAGAGAGTATGAAGACTCAACAGTGATGTTAGACTCTCTAAGATCTGTTACACTCGGCAAACCCATCACTAAAGATCAATATATGCAAAAAGGTCGTAAGACAAGCCCCGAAGAGTTCATCTTTTGCTCCCGTGAAGAGGCCATGGACATACTAACACACGGGCCACCGTTGCTACCAATCATTATACCACCCGCACCTATGACAGAAGAAGACTGCCGCCTGTTTATAAGGGCCCGAAACATGATCATAGAAATGATTAAAGATACTCAATGGGTTGATGTGTACGACTCAGGGAAAAAGCTTCATAATCGAATACCAGAAAAGATGACCGGTTTTCAAGCAGTGGACAGATTCTATAGCGATGATCAGCCGTCCATCAATGCGCTTAACAACCGGATATCTAAAGAGGGCGACAACCACTGGATGGAAAGTATTCCTGGTTATGGCATGGTTAGATGGGTTGTGGAGCAGGCCAAAGGAGAGGGAGTCGATTTAACGAGTTTTGCAGCAGCCTTGCGGGTGTGGCTTCTGGCATCTCAAGGTGCGGATACTCATTGGCATGCTGACCATGATGGAGTTACTACAAGTATTCTACTATGGATGGGATCAAAATTATGGCTAGTATCCTGTGACCCTTCAGGGAAGCAGTTGCAGGACTTTGCTGTTACTAAAGAGTGCCCTCAGAATCCATCTGTCATTCTGCTAGCTGAAGGCTATGAACTAATCCAGCCTCCGATGACCATACACAGCGTTCACACCTGCCAGAGATCTTTGGCCGAGTGTAACATGTATCCGGACTCGCGAACGATGCCGACTATTTTGAAACAGACACGACTTGAGCTCGAGCACGACCACATCACAAATGATGACCATCATAAGGACTTAGGGCAAGTCTTGGACAGACTCATGGTGGAATGGGAGATAGCTGTGAAGATGAACCAAGCCGAGGCGTGGCCGGAGGAAGAGTATCTGGGAGAGGCAAAGAGAGATGAGTTGGTACGTTATGTTACAATATTACAAATTAATAAATGACTGACACGTTTTCCAGTGGATCAAGAAGAAAATGAAGGATTCTAGTCCCCATCCTCGGGCGACGACGGGGAATTCTCAAGGCTTTAAACGAGGTCCCTCGGAGCCAAATTTGCGGAGAGGCAAGCGGAGGAAGAAATAGATATAGTCTGAAATGCCAGTATGCTAGGCAAGGCTCAAATCAATCTAAGTGTTCTGAGACAATCTCACAAAAACGATATTAAAGAAGCGGGTGGGAGAGTTACTTTTAACTCACAAACTTCGGGGCAAGGTAGACGTTGTGTGTACTCCATATCGTAATGGAAAAGAAACATGATCGGGAGTTAGCTCAAATGCGAGAAATCCGTAACTGGACAAGTCCATGTCGACGTGAAAGCTTAGCTGAAGGGAAAATGAAAGATATTCTCCCCGATCGCTGGTTCAAGTTTATATCTCAAATATGGAAAATGGACTCGAATCTAAGTTTTATGAGTGTAGCTGACTTGCCTTTCATGTCGTCTAAACTATTTGACCGTCGACTTGGAGTTTGTTTCTAAGTAGTACATTGGAAACTCTACTCTAACACCGGTACTTGAAAGTGATGTGAAAGCTAGATGGTATGTTGAGCGAGGATATCTCTTATATCCTTCACTGGCCCTGCAGGTTTTCATCCTAAGGCTAAATGCCATGCTTGCCGGCCAAAAGTCAGGCATACTATTCGTCTTCTCCATTCATTCTCTATTGCAATCGTTTCTCTAAAGGACCTTTCTCTTGTTATGTTTCGACTTGCCATCACCATGACATAATTTTCCAACATCCTGTCATGTCGTTTTCGCAAGCGGCTGCTGAAGCGGTGTTATTTGTCTGCTACTTTGAGCCAGGAATGACATGTCGGTCATGATGAGCGTCTGCGAATGCTGGTAAAGGCTAACAAAATCCGCCAGGCGGCAGTACACGAGATCTAAAATTTGATATGATGGCCAGATTCATGTCTTCATCTCGCCATGATATCGTCTACACAAACGTCTGCGGAGCTGCTCAATCGAACAACGGCTAGTGCCTACGGACCAGGCCTGGATTGTTATCACGATGGACACGTGCTAGTGGCAAATGCCAGCTAGCGAAATATGTCAGGAACCAGCGGGGATGATCGGCCATTACTGTCGATAGTTGGCACTGTATATACGACGACCTCGAGGCGACACTAAGACGCTAACGGCCCCGTGCGCCAACCTTGTTCAGGATCCTGGTTCCGCACTTTAGAAGACAGTCCGCACAAACAGGGTGTGGCGAGACACGATCAAAGACCCCTGTCGCGCGGGTCCAAGCTTGGAGCTGAAATGGCATTCGAGGCACGAACGGCACACCCCACGCTTTTGTGGGTTCTGAGACGTCACCTTGCCTTATGAGGCAGAAGTGCGCGAGGTTGGATTTCGGACAAGCAACCAACAGCACGCGGTCATGCTACCTTTCATGGGTGCAGAAAGGAAAATCAACATCATCCCCTTGATAACCAGAATGTACGTAATTTTCTGCAAACGAGGGGTCAACCCTGTCCCTCCGGTGTTCCGGGTTTGATGCAGAGCAGGGACATTGACTTAAAACGCTGTGCAACCCGACAAGGCAGCTCTGTGGTTCGCCATGACGCAGCCCCTCTCCAAATTCCACAAGTTCTCAGCCTGATTTCGAAATGAGTCTTCTTTCACTTGCAGCCGGTACTGTCCAGCATAGTTCTTCTCTTCCTCCTCCAAGCTCTTCTCAGCATTGCCCTCCACAGACCTATCCTCCTGTTCAAGAGTATCACCAAAGGCAACAGCAGCATCAACACCCACCACAGCAGCATCCACCTCCGCCTCCATCGCCGGCGCATCCAGCGCACCACCCATACCCGCCGTACGGCCAAAGAGACCCTCCCATAAAACGAGGTCCTGCCGAGGATGGACGCCGACCCAACTCGACGGGCCATGCGTCCGAAGGGATGTTGCCAACACCACATCACCCGCCGACCTCGCTCCCACCACCACCTCCTCCTGGCGCATATCCGGAGAATCCACCGCGACACATGAATTACGAAGGCGCGCCTTCTATACCCCCGACGCTGGGTGGCTACCGTGCGCCCAGCTCCCTACCGCCTACTCCCGTACCCCATCAGACGCCCTATGAGCAACATGGAGGTTATCCTTCAAACACTCGCGAACCCTTCTATGATGGGTATTC
The DNA here is from genome assembly GCA_013363185.1 of Fusarium secorum. NCBI lineage: Eukaryota > Fungi > Ascomycota > Sordariomycetes > Hypocreales > Nectriaceae > Fusarium > Fusarium secorum. The sequence continues at coordinate 6,071 of JABEEM010001613.1, read as the reverse complement.
GTCGCCCGTCCTGGCTAAAAAGAAGAACACGCGAGCTTCTCAGGCATGAGCGTCTTGAGAATTGGAAGAGCGCAAGTTCTAACTGGAGGCAGGCATGCGACAGCTGTCGGTATCTGAAGGCCAAGTGCGATGAGATGAAACCATGCAGAACTTGCAAGGAAAAGAGTGTTGAATGCAAATACCGCGACCCGGTGCCCAAGGCGTAGGTTTCGTGAAAACTCTCATTGACTTGGAAGTAAAAGCTAAGGATGATTAACAGGACGGATAAGGCTCAAGCCGACATTCTAGAAGGTCTCGGTTCGGTTCAGACTTCGCTTAACTCGATCGTGTCGCATCTAGGGCGATTTGATCAGAGATTGATCAAGATGGAGTCCCTCTTGCCCAAGCATGTTGCGACATCAGTTCTTAAGGCGGAACTGTCAGTGGAGGACGAGTACAAGCGAGCGCCAGCATCGCCTTACGCTGCCAACGGCGGTTCTGTGGACCCGTACAATGACGTCGCTCATCGCGACCCTCCATCGTCGGAGCCCTTGGCACTGCGTAAGATAGCTGAGGATGAGATGGAGGTTGAACCTGGCCCACCCGTGCCCCCTGGAGAGCCCGCGATTCCAATCAACCATACGACTTTGGCAGGCCTGCTGTTGGAATGGCCTTCGATTCGTGAGCTTACCAAACATCATGTCGAGCGTGAAGGTGTCCGATACATCAGCGAATATCCCATCAGCCAAGAACAAAACAGAGGTGTTCTGATTGTTTATGGGCGAGGTGAAGATTCTCACCCATCGCGACAAGTTCGAGAACCGACGGACCATGGTAACTTGGACATGGCGGACGATTCATCCGATATGGCATCTCCTTCACCAGCGGCTGATTGGGGCCAGCTTGGTGGACTCAGCCCTCCTGATCAAGTGGAATACAAGGGAGGCGTTTTGGTTGATGGCAATCCCGATTTCTCTGAGCCGAAAGTGTGGGCGTATGTGGAAAGCTTCAAGGTAAACATTCTCAACATGCACCCTATCATTGAGCCCAAGCTTTTAGACAATTGGGTCAGGCACTTTCTAGATAACCTCCCAGTATCACAGCCACGTTCAGCAAATCCACAAACATCAAAGCCCACCTTTGCCGTTGGAGGAGGCTCGAAGACGGAAGAAGTTGCAGGCTCAAAGAGAAAACGATCGCCGGGGCCGGATGGCTCCGAGCCACCAACACACGCGCCACCTCGCACCTATCGACCAGATCAGTCCATCACCACCGCTCTAGTTCTCACGGTTCTAGCTCTGGGTAAAGTTTGCCTTCACCGCGATAATGTCCCTGATGCTGTCCTTCCCACTGAGCCTCTTCCCTCTGGTAGCCCAACCGTTCGCAATGGAGCCATCCCGTCGTCGTCCGATCGACGCTCTCGCCGGCGATGTTCGTCCCCATCGCACTCGTCGTCGGGTCTGCCCTCACCGAAGGAGGAAGGGGATAAGAAACTTAACAACCGTCCATTATTCCGTGGCGTGGGTGCTTCCGGCGCTGGTCGCAGCCCCACGAAAAACTACGAGGTGATTCCTGGCTTAGAATACTTTGCATATGCTACGGATATCCTTGGCAACCACACTGGCGCGTACAACAACATGAAGAATGTGTACGCCAACATCTTTGCTGGGTTATATCATGGCCAGCTGGGTAGACCAATGGAGAGTTTTGCTTTCATTCATATGGCCAGCCACAAGCTGCAGGTGATCATGAGGCCGTAAGTGTTAAGTCCTTCAATAAAACACAGGTGATGAGTGACTAACAAGATGCTAGGAGCTTGGACAAAATGAGACGAATCAAGCGCAACAGCGAGTTCATTCAGGAAACCAAGTACAACCAACTTGCTCTCGCATTCTGGACTTGCCTGCAGTTAGAAAGTGATCTCATTGCAGAGATGCAACTCCCTCCATCAGGACTGCTCTCGCACGAAGATGATATGCCGCACCCCAACATGAGTCTCTTGGAAGGTTTCGACCAGCGTATCCTGGACAGCTACCCAGGCCAGCTATATCTACGAACTCATCTCAACAGAATCCACCGAATGTTCTACGCCCCTGAGGATCCGTCTAAACCAGGCAAGGATAAGTTCCGAAATGTTGGCGTTGTTTCTGATGCTGTCTCGGGCATGCATTGGGTCGCTCCCAGTTTCGCATTCAGAGAGGATGATCCACCCACAGATGATATTTTGGCAGCAAGGTTGCGAGCAAAGTACTGGGGAGCCCAGGTGATTACTTATCGCCCGTTCATCCGACAAATTCTGCAGTTCTCGCACTCCATCAAGAACCATGCATCAAGCCCCAACTTTCCCAGCGTCAGCTCCGAGTTTCGACAGGATATCACTGCACCTGCCATTCACCCCAAAGCCAGAACGCATGGCGATATCGATCCTCAAGTTGTCGAGTTGGCCAAAAAGGGCATCAAGGCGCTTATCGAGAGCACCCGTGCCTTCCATGGTCTCGGAGACAAGAGGCCGATTATCACCAATGTTTTCGGCACAGCTCACGCGTAAGTCCTTTTCCCCACCAACTGCCTCCACCTCAACTGACCACATTGTAGGCAATGGGGCAACCTGTTAATCTTATCAGCTGCATTCCGTGACCCAATCCTTCACACTTATGTGGATGAGGAACTCCTCCGAACACTGTTCCACAAGACGATCCAGTTCTTGCGACAGTCGGCAACAGCGACGAGCGCACTTCGAACGGACATGCATATCCTCGAAGGCCTGCAGAGAGACCTCTTCAGCTACGATCCTCGGACCAATTCTAGCTTCTCGAGCGGCACAAGCGCGCCTTGCTACCATACTCCAAGACCTGTTCCCATGGCCGCGCCGCCGCAGATGCCTCATCCGATGGGCGACCAAGGACATCCACGATCCATGCCTCACTATTTAGAGATGAATTCATCGCACGGGCAGTGATAAGGCCGAAGATATGTCCCGCCGGGACTTGGAGATCAGTCCTGATGACTCTCATTATCATCTTATCATAATCATCGTCATGACATGGCATTTTGGAACTGATTCATACGCGCCATAAGAGACCACGAAGGAGTGCCATTGTTCTGAATGAAGGGTGTCTTCTGTTTCCACCAAATTTGGAACGGATCAAGGGTCATCGCATGGCACTTGCTATTTTTTCTCTCTCTTTCTTATCAAGGTAATTTCGCGCTACTATACTTAGAATGAATGCTGAATCTTTTTTCTCTCTATACATAAATATGAATATGCGCCTCCTGAAAACGGACAAGCCGTCCATCCGATTGCATTGATCCTCACACCGTGTCCGTCAGGTCGGCCCCAACCGCCAAGACATGACAAAATAGCACTGCAAAACACATTGAAGTCACACCCAGTCCGCGCGTGAATGCCATACACTGACTTGGCCGAGGAGCTTTCGACACAGTCTCAAGCAGACTGCGTGCAGGGTCGGCATAGATGCAGCTTACAATATGTGCATTCCCAAATCATCCAATGAGGGCCAGAGCGACAGTGTTGACAAATCCACTGAACCAGAGTGTTGTCTGATTTGATCATTCGAAACTGATGGGCACAAGCGTTTGCCATGTTGCCGGCAGAAGCAACGGCTTGTGTGTCTTGTAGGGGAGGTTTATAATGCTAAGAAGATGATATTTGGCAATGTGGAAACCGCCTCAAGATCAAATGCGACAGAATATCTTTGTGTTGCTGGAAGAGATTAGCCTCCAGAACAGAACATAACTCAGCATTCTCACATAAGATGATGCAGAAGGCAGTGCGATAGTGGCGAAATGCTAAGTGTTCTTAGCACTTCCCTAATATTGTCATAAAAGAAGTAAGGGAGTCGCTTATACTCCAAAATGAAGCCAAGAATCGTGAGGATCTTGCACCGATGGATTGTATGAGATGAAGACTGAAGTCCAGAGCGTATCATGCAAGTTTCTGCGAAGAAGTGATCAAGTATAAGGGGGATTCAAGAAATTTTATACGAATCGAAAAGACAAGAGGTTCTGAACAAGCATCAGGGTTTAACATTGTTGTCCCAGGCAGAGTCGTAATATAGAGTCTGGTGATATGTCATTGGTGAAAGCCGTTGCATGGAAACTGGGATTTAGGAACAGGGATCGAGCAAAAAGGCGGTAATGCCGAAAAGGGGGCGCCAATTCCGAATCGAGTCTCACGGAAAGGAAGGGAGGAGAGGGAAACGAATAGCACAAGCAAGGTTGATGTAGAGTCAAGGATTAGGGTAAAACGACGCGCAGCAAGACAAGACCATGGGTGTGTGGATGGAGGGAAGGACAAGGATAATACTGAAGTCTACGTTTGACTTTTTTGACTGAGCTATTGTAACCTTAAATGATTTGACTGTTATGACAGCCAAGGCTAATGACACAGTCGTCCCGTGGCAACATTGATGTTCATGAATCATGATCATTCAGGTGAAAACATCAAGCCCTGAAATTTCGTCAATGTCATTTGAGATTCGCAGTAATTATCTACTTCCGATATATCTAAGAGCAGCACATCGTTCAAATTGCCCGCAGTACTGATCGGCTCTCCCGTTTCCTTTACATTGGCAATCTCCTACGATTGCCACGTTTGTAAACGGATGGCACTAAAGGTTGTAGCCGTCGTGGAGAGCTCTACTCTTAGTTCATTCTCTTCAAAGGTTCTGATATAAGTAATTCTCCTAATAGGAGTAGTCAACGAGATCTTAAAAGAGTATATGATTATATACGATGCAACTGTGGCATGCTTGTCCAACATTTGGAGCTATTCCGTTGAGTTGGGTCTGCCGCAGTGATTAAACCTTAGAATACAGACATTACAGGGAGTCTTATTTGTTGTTCTTCTTATCCAAGTTTTGGCTGGACCCTACCTAGTAGTTCAGAGAATAGACACCTTCGTGATTGTTCTAATATTTCCCCAAAAGCATCCCTTCATAACCGTATGTTGTGGATTGCTGTCAACTCGCAACAGTTCTCCGCAAGTAGCATCATGCCCAACCGCCGATGCCATTGAGCCCGCTAATTCCCCTGAGCTTCCACCCACTGTTAGACAAGGGAGTGCCTATCTCCGTTTTTGCCTCTTCATCTAAAGCATGTTCGTTGTTTCTAGTCTCTTATGGTGGCATATTAGTACCCCCCACTAACTTTCGTTCACCCGCTTACACGACTTGAAAGCACGGTACGCCGGGGCTCCACAATACACCTTAGGGGTTGCTTCTCCGTTCATTGTGGATGCAACGGCCAATTGATCAATGCATGAGAGCGCTGTCACGGCTCTCAGCACTCGCGCTCCGCTCCATCTCTTTGCACAGCCAAGATAATTCATCGGGGAAGTGGTCGACCCATCCGTCGCCGCCGGGTGGTTCCTATTCGCCGGGACTTCCGGCCGATCCTCCAGCTGAAGGCCGGATTCGGGGTCGCGCCGTAAGATGATACGTCAATTCCGCCCCTGTCAGTGCTCTTACCGTACCCCTCTACTCTAACCCCACCTACCCTTTTAGGTGTGTGTAGATGCCCCGCGTGTACCTGCGCATTACGGGCGACGGATCTCTGGTCAAACAATGACGGGATGTTCCTTTGTCTTTTGATCGCGTGTATTTGAATAGTATGGCGCGACAGATAGACAATTGAGCACCGGAGTTACTCATCAACTGTCAACTGAGATCCAGCAGGGCCGTGTGGTGTTGAAGCTCAGAAGTTGATCACATAATGGGTTACCCTGCAGTAGCTCACGTGCACTAGCATGGAGGGCTAGGCCAACTCTCCCCTGTAAAAATTCTTTCTTGGCACGCACTGTTAGTGCACTGTTAGGAGCGGGATTTTTACTCGGCCACACAAAACTGCGGGGACGCCATCGGCTCCCTAACAGCAGTTTTCAGAGAAGGAATTTTGGAGAGTTCACCTTCTCTGACAACACCTTTGTCGGATCTAATGGCGGCACCTCAGAACCAGAACGCCTTAGATATCGGAGGACGGTGCCCGTGGCATCGGTAGCGACATCCTCCCGATCAACGACGCCGATTGCGATGGGTTTTTCCCCTTTGAAGGCAAGCCGCACCGCCGGCCTC
>JABEEM010001607.1:0-16045 GCA_013363185.1 Fusarium secorum | reverse complement strand
CCGCGCAGTCAAGGAGATGAGGGAATTTGCGCCGTCAGTTTAACAAGCGAGACAATTGCCTTCTGCAAACAAGCTAGGCTAGGGTCACACAATATGTAACAAAGTACGCGAATGCATGCCACTCAAACGATCGCTTTTCAACGCACAATGGCTCGTGCCGACCCGCATACGCATCCAAACGTCAAAAGTACTTAAGAGTCACGCCACGGTCTACCATCGCTGTTCTGCTTCCTAATCTGTTCAGTGGAGATAGAAGGGAATAAAATCCCTCATAGAGAGTAGACATGTGAATAAGTAAGTTACTCACGAATTAACTGATGTTAACATTCCCTGATTGCCAAAGTGCCGGGCTATAAGAGCCGCAGACTTGAAAAGCTTGAGACAGTACGATATTTCGACTGTAAAGAACACGTATCTTTGCAAAGTAAGTTTGTCGCCTGGCGGTTGACAGTTCGTGAGCGCATTGTTTGAAAAGACTGACCCCTTAGCGAGGAACTTTTCAGTTGAGCTTTATCTACGTTTGGGAAACCAGTCGAGGAGTCAATCGGGACAAGACACAAATAAAAGTGTGCATTGGCGTCACCTCTGATGCTGTTTGAATCGTCTGACCTGGTTAAAGGGATGCTGAACGTGACCAAGGGATGTGTCATACGTGGCCATGCTGGAAACGTGCAAAGCTTTTGTGTCGTTAGTAAACTTGCATCACCCTTTCACAGACTTTGTTAGTGTCTCGATGGGTATTGGGCGCACGCACTGTCGTGTAGGGTAGTCGAGGCGTCGTGTGTGACGGTCATTGGCTGACATGACGTCACGGTCGATAATTAACCGGCACCGCGGGGTATGAGGGAATTACTGTTCGGTCACATTATCAATCAGATGCTCAAGCCCGATCACCTGTTTCGACAAACAATTGGGTTAGAGCCCGGAATGCAGGGCTCCGATATGCAAGAAATCCCGTGCTGCTTAGATATGTCGTACCCTAAGTCTGATGACACGTGCCAGCCCTATCTATTTGTCTTTGCATTCTCCTACAAAGTTCCCCTCCTTCATGTCACGATGATACTCTTACTTAAGAACCTGCCCCAACTGCTTGATGCGCACACATCCTACACCTCAGTGCTGCATGAACGTATGCCACTAAATCGCGTCGTCTCTCGTCCACACATCGGGTCTCAACACTAGCCATGCTTTTGGATAACGCTTTACACGAGATTAATCACCGTCAGATTCATCGACCTCAGCAGTTGCTTACGGAGGACCATTTTCCACAGGAGGTTTGTGAGAAGTGCGCTTCCCGATCCTCGATTTATAACGCAATCGCTAATGTCTGTAGCCATAACACGCTCCCTAGCGACGATGTATTGCTCAAGGTTAAAGAGAAAGTCGAGAAGCACATTCTGCCGTTAAAACTGATCTTCAAGCGATTCGAGGTCGAAAATCTTTTTGCCGTGTATGTTCTGCACAGGCATTCCAAAGTTCCAGATGGGTTTAATCTGGTCGGGCGGGTTGGGGCCTTCGATGGGCGTCACTGCTACTGGATAAGAAGAGTTGCGAATGATACACTCAACTTTAGCGAAGTCTGTGCCCAGAAGTTTATATTCGATGAACAAAAAGGCTGGGTTCCTTGCGAACTCCGTGAAAGCTCGGCGCCTCACCCAAGTAAAGTGAACCCTCAGTTCTTTCTAGTATTCAGCAACTACTTGAAAGAACATGACCTCACATCGACTCTTGGACTTGAGTATATCGTACCAGAGCTGCATTCATTCAACACGTTGGAGTTACGTCTTCCGAACGGAGAATTGCTACTCGTTCAATTGGAACCCACTGAAGTGGAATCTCTACGAGTTAATTACGCCACAGCAACAACAACAAGTTGGAGGTGGTCGGACCAAGGATCTACAAGTGAGAACTTTTGTATACCCGATCCAAACAAGAATCATCCTCCTCCACCCAAGGAAGGTGATTTCTCGCTGCAAGAATCCCAGATCAGCATTAACAACCTTATCGAAGAACAATATCCTCGGATTCGTGAAGAGGTGGCCGAAACTGTTTGTTGAGAATCGTGGGCAATTGGTCCAGGGCTTCAAACATGGTCATGTTTAGATAGAGAACCACACGACAATCATGGACACCCGGGTTGTCGTGGAAAATTGCCAACCCTGCATGTTGGTAGAGGGAATCTATTGTGCCCGTTGCAATTTCCAGGCTATGTCCACTGTCTTTCCAGACCTTTTCAGCGTGTTGCGGGACGTTTTTCCATTGAATGCCTGTAGCTTAGTTAGTGCATATGAGAAAGCTTTCAAGGGTGGACATACCTTGTTTAGAAAGATCTTGTCCAGAAAGACTTTTTTTAAGAAGACGTGAATCAACAAGACTTTGTTTAAAAAGGAATCGAAGGTCTTCGTCTTCAGGTGGATAAAATACTAAACATGAATACTGATGTGTAGGAATAGGTTTGACGAGTACTGCAATCGGCAATGAGAGGGGCAACTTTTTGTTCAAGTAGGATATAGCTGCTTTGGTGTCGACAATTGCATATTCAGCCTCCTCTGGAGCTTCTCTGCGCTCTGGATCTGTATCTCAGTATATGTGAAGGGATTGCTGAGGTTGAACGTACCTTGCGTTCGGCTAGGATATACAGTGGGGTGTCCGACATTTGGAGTTGGGTGCTCTTGAAGACATTCTCTTATGTTTCCAGCAGTTGGCACTTCAGGATGGGACTCAGCGCCTGTTTTCACACTCTCCTGCAAGGGCTGGGCCGTTGCGTAAATGTCTCCTTCGCTCGCTTCGTTCTCACCGTTTTCTCTTTCCCTCCCCAAACCAGTTGTTGGGTGGCTGGTTTCTTCGCTCCTGCCCTTTTCGATGTCACTGGTTGGCTGTTGTGCATGGGCTTGAACTTGTGGGGGATGCGAAGATGATGACGTCTCTTCATCTCCTCCACACCCAAGCGATGCGACGAATTGCAAAAAGCAGCATGTAGGCTCTACAATAGTGGTATCAAGTCCATGGCTCTCCAAGTTAATATCATCGCCTGCCACATCGGCACTAAAAGATGAAGCGCGCAGAGATTCGCCAGCTAAACGTGTTAACCATCGATGCTCTCAACTAATGATGAGAACGGATGTACCTGGATCATTATCTGAAAACGTTTTCCTCTTCTTCCTGGCTGGCTCATTGCTTCGATCCTCGACATCCTTCTTAAATTGCTCGAAGTCTACTTATGGTGAGATTGAAAGCTTTAACTTCCAGCAGGCAAAAACATACCTGAAAACCATACGCCCCCGGGACGAATGACTTTCGTCTTCTTGATAACCGTGACAAATCTTTCCTGGAGCAAGTAGGGCTTAAGGTGGTTGGTCTCTATGAGTTGCCGAACAAATGCGCATATGTATTTGATCTCATCATCGGTCAGACCTTTGATATGGGAAACACTGAACGTTATGCCGAGAAACGCGACTTCATATAAGTCGAGTTTTTTAAGCTCCGATCGTATAACGGTGTTTCTCTTAAGCTGGTTCTCGCTGTCTTTTTTGATTTGAATTTCTTGAAACTCAAATGCGAAAAAATTTCGTAGCCGATTTGTATGATTCGCTTCGTCTTGTCCCGAACGCAATTCATCGGATGTTATGGACAACGGGACAACATTCTCCAGGTACCTTTGCCAATTCTTTATTGTCTTGGTCAAATCCCGGAAGTCAGCTGCAGAACCAGTGAGATATTTTGTACCTTCCTGAGCTTGTTTGACCTCAGACGATAGCTTTTTCAGAGGATACTTTGCCATATCGGAGTTCGTGCCTTGTCCTACTACGTATTGATAGAGAAAGGTCGAGAGGGAAAAAGCCTGTCGGGGGATGAGAGGGAAAAAGCCTGTCGGGGGATGAGAGGGAAAAAGCCTGTCGGGGGAACGTGGCAAGTCGGGGTATAACAAAGGGTGTTGGCTATGGAGAGATCAGCGACATCCCTGCTGCCTGGTTCCGCAACCTTGTATCCTCAGCTGCTAATCTTAGAACGTATCTCCGATCAGCCTAATGCCGATCTGCCACTAGCGCCGTGCACACCGAACTTCAAGAACGGGAAGTTCATGAAGTCACTGTTTAGGAACTCCAGATGTCTTCTATGTGTGGTATGCATGTACTAATAACAAAGAGATACGGAAAAAGAAAAGACCAGAAGTGTATTGCAAGAAATTTCAGAGTCTCGTTTAAGCAAAGCACGGATATAGCAGCGTGTGCGACCTTTTGAGGGCGTTCTCTCTAGACCCCTGCGAACGCAAGGTACATCCTGCAGGTTCGAGAAAGGGAAGTGGTAGCAGGGTATGAGAGAACGGAATGCAGCCATGGCTGACTGGGATGGCAACGGTTTGGTAGAGGATCCGACAGCCTTGTCAGGGTAGACAGCCAGGAGCTGCTCAACGGGGGTGCAGATAGCATCTCCAGGTCTGTGCTATCGCAGCCTCACCGGCCTACAGGTGGTACGGTAAGGTTATTGAACTCGGTTACCCAGAAACAAAGTTGAGATAGTAGAGCCAGAAAGGGGACATGGTCCAACAAGGGACCCGTCAACTAGACACTACTTCAACCGTCAACTGGACATTTCAACCGTCAACTGGACACTTCAACCGTCAACTGGACATTTCACCCGTCAACTGGACACTACGTCAACCGTCAACTGGACATTTCACTCGTCAATTAGATATCCTTATTACTCGGTCGGAGGGACCTTTCTCAACTGCCGGTCTTGATCGCAGTGACACATCCACCTCTTATCCATATTATGACATCTAGACTTAGACTTCGCGACAAGGAGGAGGATATTCCAAATGAGAAATGGGCAAAATACATCAGTCCAGGTTACAAGGGCCCCTGCCCTAAATGTGGTTCAAAAGCCTCAGATCGCTTAAAGCATATGACACGAGGGCATGGGATCCCAAAGAGAAGCATCAATGAAAGAAAGGGTACCAAAAAAGACCCTCTAGTCAGATGTCCCTATCATCCCCCGGACCATCTGTGCCGAATGAGTAATTTGTCGAAATGCCGGACGAGGACTGCTGAGAAGTACAGACGCAGGGGGGCCACACACCTTGTCAAGGCCAGAGAACGACTCAATACAATAATCGAAAAGAGAAAGAAACGAACTAGGATACATGAGGGCTCTAAATGCATGTCAAAATGCATGAGTACTTTGGAGCTCGGTGAACCTATCACTAAGCGTGACTACATAAGGGGAAACTGGGAGGAAGGCAGCAACAATTTTGTCATTTGTTCTTCTAAAGAGGCTCAGGAGATTCTACAAAAAACTGGTCCGCCTCTGTTACATATTCTGATCCTTCCTATACCTAAGGATAAGGTTGGCCGTCGCGAGCTCAGAAGATACTGCCGCAAGTTAATACGCCGAATCAAAAACGGGCCACCACTGCATGTATTCGACTACAGCAAGGCTGCTAACAATCACAACCCTGAGTTAATGCCTGCTGAACAAACTATGCAGCAATACGAAGGCGGCAAGGGTCCAGTATTGAACATACTGAATATCCCAATGGACCCAAAGGAAGAAGACTGGATGAGCGAGGTTGAAGGCTTCAATTTGGTCCCAAGAATTTGCGAGGAGGCAAAGACGCGAGGGATTGACTTGAGTAGTCTTCTGGCGGCGATCAGAGTGAATCTAGTGGCAACCCCTGACGCACTGAGCCTTAAGCATGTTGATAAACATGGATTTATCACGAGAATTAAGCTGTGGTCTGGATACAAGTTCTGGAATGTGGCCTGCAACCGGGGTAAAAAGGTGTTAGAAGAAGTCATGAAGTCTGGAGAGTACTCTGGGAAAGAATTCACTATATTCTTGGAAGAAGGCTGTGAGCTTATTCAGCCTTCAGGGACCTTTCACAGCGTACTCTCTCACGAGAAAAATGCTATAACGAGCTGCTTCATGTACTGGCATCCATCGATGATTCAGGATATACTGGATCAAACACTCTTGGAGATTCACAACCCCGATATCACAAATGACGCGCATGTCAGCTGCTTTGTCCAGGCAATAGAGATAGTTCTCGACTTTTGGGAGGAAGGTGAACCTGGATTCCCTGATATAAAGGAGAAGCGCAAAGCCGACGAAACTTTTCAGGTGAGTTACCATGATGGATTAGTGTTCAAAACTTATGTTCAACCAGATGATTATTCATGAGTTAAGCACAGGAAAAGCTTGTCCCTGTTCCAATCCTGGGACGCAAGCAAGTAAGCGAAAGAGAACAGAGGCAAAACAGCCTGTAAGAGAATCCAAAGGCAGGATAGGGTCTGGGACGTCCGGAACGCAAGCAAAGAAACGAAAGAGAACAGAGACAAAGGAGCCTGTAAGAGAACCCAAAGGCAGGACAAGGTCTGGGATGTCCTAGGTTCAGTGTATGAGGAGAGATTGCTAGTTGAGTTAGAATATCACACAGTTTCATTATCGTATCAATATCACGCTGATCAACTACGCCTAAATATGATGGATTGCGGAGTGAATATTGTCAATTGAAGAGTAAATGTTGCCAATTGAAGAGTAGATGTGAAATGAAGAGTGAATGTTGTCAATTGAATAGTAGATGTGGAATGAAGAGTGAATGTTATCAATTGACAGACAGGCTGTCGAAGCTACGATGGGACCTTGAGACATCATCCGCATCCCCGCGAGCAGCCCCGGCTATCTGCTCAGACGAGGCTGTTGGATCATCCCGAATCGTTCCCATCCTAGCTAGCCATGGACCTGGGCGTTGGTGCTACAGGTAGCATAGACTACATTAATAAACGTTCTTGTTTTCATCAGTTCATACACAAGATACTAGTTATGACCCCAAGATCTAGCTTCTTTTGATTCTATTCACTTTATGCGCTGGTACTAGGGAATATACCATTCGCTGCAATATGTATCGAAGAGCACACATCGCCGGAGATGCTACGTATGAGATTACTCGTGGTGGCTGGATTCATGTCTTGATCTCGCCATGATAACGTCTACACAAATGTCTGCGAGGTTGCTCAATCAGACAACGGCTACTGCGTTTTGTCCATGCGCCGCCTACGGACCAGGCCTGGGTTGTTATCGTGATGGACACGTGCTAATGACAAATGTCCGCTAGCGAAAGATGTCAGGGACCAGAGGGGATGATCGGCCATTACTGTCGATAGTTGGCACAGTATATACGACGACCTCGAGGCGACACTAAGACGCTAACAGCCCCGTGCGCCAACCTTGTTCAGGATCCTGGTTCCGCATTTTAGAAGACAGTCCGCACAAACAGGGTGTGGCGAGACACGATCAAAGACCCCTGTCGCGCGGGGGGTCCGAGCTTGGAGCTGACATGGTATTCGAGGCACGAACGGCACATCCCACGCCTTGTGGGTTCTGAGACGTCACCTTGCCTTATGAGGCAGAAGTGCGCGAGGTTGGATTTCGGACAAGCAACCAACAGCACGCGGTCATGCTACCTTTCATGGGTGCAGAAAGGAAAATCAACATCATCCCCTTGATAACCAGAATGTACGAAATTTCTGCAAACGAGGGGTCGACCCCGTCCCTCCGGTGTTCCGGGTTTGATGCAGAGCAGGGACATTGACTTAAAATGCTGTGCAACCCGACAAGACAGCCCGGTGGTTCGCCATGACACAGCCCCTCTCCAAATTCCACAAGTTCTCAGCCTGATTTTGAAATGCCCAGCTTCCAATACTCATCTAGAACTGGTACTGTCTAACATGCCCCTTATCTTCCTCCTTCAAGCTCTTCTCGGAGTTGTCCTACTTGACCTATCTAACGTTTGTCATCAGCTCCGGCGAAACCCTCTCACGCCCCGCCTGCGCAAGTGCATCGCGATCCCGATCGTCGCCATCATGAGCCAAAGCCCTATCCTCCTGTCCAAGACTATCACCGACAGCAACAGCCGCTTCAGCATCCGCCACCGCAGCAGCTGCAGCAACCTCTACCTCCGCCGCATCTCCCATACCCGCCGTATGACCCAAGAGATCAACCCATAGAACGGGATCCTGCCGAAGATGGACCCCGACCCAACTCGAAGGGCCATGCGCCCGAAGGAATGTCGTCAACACCACATCTCCCGCCGACCTCGCTGCCACCACCACCTCCACCTCCTGGCGCATACACAGATAATCCACCGCGACACATGAATTATGAAGGCGCGCCTTCTATGCCCCCGACACCGGGTGGCTATCGTGCGCCTACTTTCCCGCCGCCTACTCCCGTACCCCATCAGACGCCCTACGAGGAGCATGGAGGTTATTCTTCAACTCCTCACGAGCCCTTCTATAGTGTCTATTCGTCGTCCGTCCCGGCTAAGAAGAACACGCGAGCTTCTCAGGTATGAGCCTCATGTGATTTGGAAGCGCGCAAGTTCTAACTAGAGATAGGCATGCGACAGCTGCCGTCAGCTGAAGGCTAAGTGCGATGAGAAGAAACCATGCAGAACTTGCAAGGAAAAGGCCGTGAAATGCATATACCGCGACCCGGAGCCCAAGGCGTAGGTTTCTCAAAAGCTCCATTGACTTAAAATTCGCAACTAAATTGGCAAACAGTGCAGACAAGGCGCAAACCGACATTCTTGAACGTCTCGGGTCGGTTCAGACTTCGCTAAACCCGATTATATTGCATCTAGGGCGGTTTGACCGAAGGCTGGACAAGATGGAATCACAATTATTCGAACTTATGGCGACATCAGCTCTCAAGACAGAACCGTCAGTGGAGGACGAGTACAAGCGTGCGCTAGCATTGCCTTGCGTTGCCAACGGTGCTGCTGTGGACCCGTACTATAATGACGCCCATCGCGATTACCCGTCATCGGAGCCCATGCCGCTGCGTATGATGGCTGAGGATGAGATGGAGGTTGAACCTGGCCCACCCGTGCCACCTGGAGAGCCCGCGATTCCTATTAACCATACGACTCTGGCAGGCCTGCTTTTGGAATGGCCTTCAATTCGAGAGCTTACAAAGCATCACGTTGAGCGCGAAGGCGTCCGATACATTAGCGAATACCCTATCAGCCAAGAACAGAACAGAGGCGTCCTGATTGTTCATGGACGGGGTGAAGATTCTCATCCATCGCGACACATTCAAGGGCCGACCGACCATGGTAACTCGGATATAGCCGACGACGATTCATCGGATATGGCCTTTCCTTCGCCCGTAACTGCTTGGGGCCAGCTTGGTGGACTGAGCCCTTCTGATCAAGTGGAATACAAGGGAGGTGTCCTGGTTGATGGCAATCCAGATTTCTCTGAACCGAAAGTATGGGAGTATGTGGGAAGTTTCAAGGAAAACATCCTCAACATGCACCCTATCATTCAGCCCAAGCTTTTGGACTATTGGGTCCAACACTTTCTAGATAGTCTCCCAGCATCACCGCCACGCCCAGCAAGGTCACAAACAACAGGCACAAAGAGACAGCGATCGCCAGGGCCGGATGGTCCCGAGCCACCAACGCCCGTGCAACCTCGCACTGGTCGACCAGATCGATCCATCCATACCGCCCTGGTTCTCATGGTTCTGGCTTTAGGTAAAGTCTGTCTTCACCGCGATAATGTCCCTGATGTTGTCCTTCCCACAGAGCCGCTTCCCTCTGGTAGCCCAGCCGTTCGCGATGGAGCCATCCCGCCAAGGCCCAATCAACGCTCTCCCCCAGGATATTCATCCCACTCGCACCCATTAGGTCTGCCCTCACCAAAGGCGGAAAAGGGAGAGAAACTTGATAGCCTCAGGAAAAACTACGAGGCGATTCCTGGCTTAGAGTACTTTGCATATGCTACGGATATACTTGGCAACCACACTGGCGCATACAATAACATGAAAAATGTGTACGCTAATATCTTTGCTGGGCTATATCACGGCCAGCTGGGTAGACCAATGGAGAGTTTTGCTTTCATTCACAGGGCCAGCCACAAGCTACAGGTCATTATGCGACCGTAAGTATTAGTACTTTCAATGAAACACAGATGATGAGTGACTAACAAGATTCTAGGAGCTTGGACAAAATGAGACAAATCAAGCGCAACAGCGAGTTCATTCAGGAAACCAAGTACAACCAAATTGCTCTCACATTCTGGACTTGCCTGCAGCTAGAAAGCGATCTCATTGCAGAGATGCAACTCCCTCCATCAGGACTGCTCTCGTACGAAGATGATATGCCGCACCCCAACATGAGTCTCTTGGAAGGTTTCAACCAGCGCATCTTGGACAGCTACCCAGGCCAGCTGTATCTGCGGACTCATCTCAACAGCATCCACCGAATGTTCTATGCCCCCGAGGATCCGGCCAAACCTGGCAAGGACAAGTTCCGAAATGTCGGCGTTGTTTCTGATGCTGTCTCGGGCATGCATTGGGTCGCTCCCAGTTTTGCATTCAGAGAGGATGACCCACCTGCAGATGATATTCTGGCAGCAAGATTGCGAGCAAAGTACTGGGGAGCTCAGGTGATTACTTATCGTCCATTCATCCGACAAATTCTACAGTTCTCGCACTCCATCAAGAACCATGTATCAAGCCCCAACTTTCCTAGCATCAGTTCCGAGTTTCGACAGGATGTTACGGCGCCTGTCATTCACCCCAAAGCCAGAACGCACGGCGATATCGATCCTAAAGTTGTCGAGTTGGCTAAGAAGGGCATCAAGGCGCTCATTGAAAGTACCCGTGCGTTCCATGGTCTAGGAGACAAGAGGCCGATTATCACCAATGTTTTCGGCACAGCTCACGCGTATGTCCCTTTCCCCACCAACTGCCTCCACCTCAACTGACCACATTGTAGGCAATGGGGCAACCTGTTGATTCTATCAGCTGCATTTCGTGACCCAATCCTTCACACTTATGTGGATGAGGAACTCCTCCGAACACTGTTCCACAAGACGATCCAGTTCTTGCGACAGTCGGCAACAGCAACGAGCGCACTTCGGACTGACATGCATATTCTCGAAGGCTTGCAGAAAGATCTTTTCAACTATAATCCACGGAACAACTCGAGCTTCTCGAGCGGCACAGGCGCGCCTGGCTACCATACTCCAAGACTTGTTCCCATGGCCGCGCCGCCGCAGATGCCTCATCCGATGGGCGACCAAGGACATCCACGATTCATGCCTCACCATTTAGAGATGAATTCATCGCACGGGCAGTGATAAGGTCGAAGATATGTCCCGCCGGGACTTGGAGATCAGTCCTGATGACTCTCATTATCATCTTATCATAATCATCATCATGACATGGCGTTTTGGAACTGCTTCATTCGCGCCATAAGAGACCACGAAGGAGTGCCATTGTTCTGAATGAAGGGTGTCTTCTGTGTCCACCATATTTGGAACGGATCAAGGGTCATCGCATGGCACTTGCTATTCTTTTTTCTCTCTTTCTTATCAAGGTAATTTCGCGCTACTATACTTAGAATGAATGCTGAATCTTTTTTCTCTCTCTACATAAATATGAATGTGCGCCTCCTGAAAACGGACAAGCCGTCCATCCGATTGCATTGATCCTCACACCGTGTCCGTCAGATCAGCCCCTAACCGCCGGGACATGACCAAATAGCACAGCAAAACACACTGAAGGCACACCCAGTTCGCGCGTGAAAGTTATACACTGACTTGGCCGAGAAGCTTGCGACAAACCCTCAAGCCGACTGCGTGCAAGGTCGGCATAGATGCAACTTGCAATATGTGCATTCCCAAATCATCCAATGGGGACCAGAGCGACAGTGTTGGCAAATCCACTGGACCAGAGTATTGTCTGATTTGATCATTCGAAACTGGTGGGCACAAGCGTTGGCCATGTTGTCGGCAGAAGCAATGGCTTGTGTGCCTTCTAAAGGAGGTTTATAATGTTAAGGAGATGATGTTTGGCAATGTGGAAGCCGTTCAAGTTCAGGTGTGGCCGAATATCTTTGTGCTGCGGGAATAAGATTAGCCTCCAGTACAGAACATTACTCGTCATACTCACATAAGGTGATGCAGGAGGCAACGTGATAGTGACCTTAGGAGAAGCTTCTTGACACTTCCTCGATAGTGTAATAAAATATGTAAGGGAGTCGTTGATTCCTCACTATTCAAGCAAGTCGTCAGGAGCTTGTACAGATGGGATTGTATGAGAGAAAGACCGAAGTCCAGAAGGTATGATGCAAGCATCTCCGAAGAAGGGATCAAGTATAAGGGGGATTCACAATATTTTATACGGATCCAAAAGACAAGCGATTCCGAACAAGCATCAAGGTTCAACGTTGTTGTCCCAGGCAGAGTCGTAATATAGAGTCTGATGATATGTCATTGGTGAAAGCCGTTGCATGGAAACTGGGATTTAGGAACAAGGATCGGGCAAAAAGGCGGTAATGCCGAAAAAGGGGCGCCAATTCCGAATCGAGTATCACGGAAAGGAAAGGAGGAGAGGGAAACGGATAGCACAAGCAAGGTTAATCTTGAGTCAAGGATTAGGGTGAAAACGACGCGCGGTAAGACAAGACCATGGATGTGTGGATGAAAGGAAGGACAAGGATGATACTGAAGTCTACGTTTGACTTTTCGACTCAGCTATTGCAACCCTAAATGATTTGATTGTTATGACAGCCAAGACCAATTACAGTCATCCCGCGACAACATTGGGGCTCATGAATCATGATCATTCATGTGAAAACACCAAGCCCTGGAATTCTGTTGATATCATTTGAGATTCGCAGTAATTCTCCACTTGCGATATATCCAAGAGCAGCACATCGCCCAAACTGCCCGCAGTACTGATCGGCTCTCCCATCTCCTTTACACTGGCAATTTTCTACCATTTCGACGTTTGTGAACGAATGACACTAAAGCTTGCAGCTGTCCTGAAGAGCTCTATTCTTATTTTGTTCTCTCCAAAGTTCTGGTATAAGTGATTCTCCTAGTAGGAATTATCAACGAGATCATAAAAGAGTATGTAAATATGTATGATGCAACTGTGATATGTTTGTCCAACATTTGGAGCTATTCCGACAAGTTTCGGTCTGCCACAATGATCTGAACCTTAGAATAAAGACATTTCTAGGGAGTCCCATTCATCGTACTTCTTTTCAAGTTCTCACTGGGCCCTGGTCGTTCAGAGGGCTACGAAGGGATTCTTTTGGGGAAGGATTAGAGCAGTCACAAAGACCTCTATTACTCTGTTGTGGATTGCTGTGAACTCGTAACAGTTCTCCGCAAGGAGTATCATGCCAACCGCCGATGCCATTGAGCCTGCTAATCCCCCTGAGCTTCCACCTACTGTTAGACAAGGGAGTGCCTATCTCCGTTTTTGCCTCTCCATCAAAAGCGTGTTACTTGTTTATAGTCTCTTATGGTGGCATATTAGTACTCCCCACCGACTTTCGTGAGCTCAGTTCACCCGCTTACACGACTGGAAAGCACGGTGCGCTGGGGCTCCGCATGCACCTTAGGGGTTGCTGCTTCGTTCATTGTGGATGCAACGGCCAATTGATCAATGCATGTGAGCGCTGTCACGGCTCTCAGCACTCGCGCTCCGCTCAATCTCTTTGCACAGCCAGGATAGTTCATCGGGTAAGTGGTCGACCCATCCGTCGCCGCCGGGTGGTTCCTATTCGCCGGGACCTCCGGCCGATCCTTCAGCTAAAGTCCGGATTCGGGGTCGCGCCGTAAGATGATACGTCAATTCCGCCCCTGTCAGTGCTCTACTGTACCCCTCTACTCTAACCCCACCTACCCTTTTAGGTGTGTGTAGATACCCCGCGCGTACCTGCGCATTATGGGCGACAGATCTCGGGGCAAACAATGACTGGATGTTTATTTGTCTTTTGATCACGTTCTGATTGAGGCTCTTGAATTTGGTAAAGCTCAAGAGAGTACCATTCGTACTATCCATATCATGTAGCGATAAAGACACCCAAGACAAACTTCGGCCAGCCCTGCCAATTTCCTCCCAATCTTACCCCTCCATAAGGCCACGCAACCTCCAATCAAGTGAGAATGAGCGAGGTCGACTGTCTTTCGCTCCACCATCATCCAAGAGATTCTGTTTAATACCGTGCCTCGTCCTTTGTGTTAGTTTATGCTCATGATGATGGAAGCGACGTTTTTGAGGCTGCGCTGATCCTCAACATCTACCGGTAAAATGTAACCGAGTCTATATGGCAAGTTGACGGCGAGGGCCCTAGAACGTCGCTGCTCAAGGAAGACGCTTCGATGACCCTGTTCGGGGAAGCGCCAAAGCCGTCAGTCAGGTGCACTTCCATGGACCATTTGGCCTGGGTACCCTACAGTTCTTGACGTTTCTGGAAACCCCTGCACTGAGGTCGATGGAAGAGTATGCAAGATCTCCAAGACGCAGGTGGTGGGGATTATTTAGATCAGCCTCTGAAATGACGCAAATAGATACCTATGGTTTGGCTGATCTTATCATGCATCAAAACATTGTTCCTGCAATTTGACCCATGTCACACAGGACATCAGATTGACGTGGGTTTGGAACCCGCCATTCTCGCCGCCAAACTTGTGCACTGGCCCATCCTTAATTTGACTCAAGTGGCCTCAGGTTTAGAACCGATAGTTCAATTTCGCAAATCCGGAGCACGAAGAAACAACACTGGGGGACAGTGACCGGGCCTTGGTAGATGGGTCAAGTTAGCATCCTGGAGCTGAAGTGCATGTCAGGCCAGGTCCGAATGGGAGTTCATTTATCCTGTCGCTTCTTGTCAGGCTATCAAATTAAAGTTGAACACACACTATTTTGGTCATAGAGGCACCCCGTCGGAGCTAGTGAGAAGGCGAACCCATATTCTCAAGGGCACACTGCCTACACGGCGATACCTGGATGAGCCATCTCGGCTTCACTGTCACCGAGGCTGTTGCCAATGTACTGTTACTTCTGACAGGATTGGCCGTCTTTAGTTAGCATGACAATTGTAAGGTGAATCAAGAACATCATGGCGTTGTCCAGTTGTGAAGCAGATTGGGAAAGACCGAGTAACGGCTCACGTCTCATGGGATGAGCTTGAGATGAATTCAGTCCTTGCAGCATGATGGCCGCGCTACGAAATACCACGGTTCAGCGGCCGGGCCACAATATTCGAGACTTGGTATATGGGCTCGGCCTTGACACGTGGCTTATCGCATGATGTATTGCGCTGGCCCTTTATCCGTGCGGTCTCGTCATGTTGTTCTCCAAAGACGCGGAGTTTCCTATTGTGCTGGTTCCTTGATTGTCGTTTTGCGATAACAATTGACCGTGTCTAGTATCATCCGTACTGGAGATGACTTGCGATCGCGAAAACCCACAGAAGAGCTGGGTTCCGGACCATGTCGGAAATGCTGGTCAACTTCGCGGCCAAGCGGAAGTCTGTACCTGGGCTGCACGAGAGAGGCGCATTGCATATGCACAATTGACTGCCAAATGCAAAATGATACGTGCAGGTACAAGCGTTGAGTGGATTACTTCAGTGTCCCCTGGCCCATGTCGCGCGTAGAAAAAGAGTAGCGTGACGATGTGGAGGGGGTACCCTGGTCTGCGGATGTGCCGATTGGACCCCATATCAATTACGACCCTTAAAAAAAACCCCGGCACCAACACGAATAAGCAAAGACAAGCTTCCCTGTTTTCGGAGATTAAAGCGGGTGGGAAAAGAGACAACTCTACGGAGTAGTGGCTTGGGCTTGACAAGGATCAGCTGTTGTGACCGCGCTGTTCGCGAGCGCGTTGCGCAAGACTAGAGCTTGCTTGGCAAGGGTTAAGGCTTCTTGAATCCCGTGAGACATTTAAAACACGGTACCAGACACAACATCATCAATGCTTGATTTTTCGTCCATTCCCCCATCTTCGTGACAAGATTGGAAACTGTCCGTCCTTCGACACTGTCATTTCAGCTTCACGCCCCGTTCAACGGCTGAGTTCCCGGTGCTTTCCCTGTTCATTTGAGCTCCTACCCATCAGACTTCTGGTATCATAACCTCAACATGGCTCCACCGCAAGAAACAGACTTTCGTGACAGCGCAATGGATACGCTTAAGAATCTCGTCAACAACGTCCCAGACTGGTTGCAGCGACT
>JABEEM010001606.1:0-10017 GCA_013363185.1 Fusarium secorum | reverse complement strand
CGTATCAGATGAGGTTGGGAGTAGCATTATATGGGAGACAGAGGAAGATGGCCGAGACGCTGGCGAATAAAGTGTTGGGCATCTCGGGGGCCGTATGAGGTTCAACATGTTCAATTCAACGCCACCAATTCAATTTGCAGATGCGGTGGTTCAACTCCACGGGCCAAATGCTGAGTAAGCTGTCAACGCAACGCCACGCGAGGGCGAAATTGATGGAATTGAATTGATCGCCAGCCTGTCTACAGTTCTCTATGTTCTAGTCTCTTCAGGTTTATTGGTTTGAGCTCTAGACCAAGCGATCAGGATGTAACGATATTTCGTAAGCAACCATCCTGCTTTCGTCTCGACACCGAGTTAGATCCTTTCTTTTCCCGTGTTTTTTTAGCTAACGATGAATAAAAAATGGCTCTATGGAGATTGATCACTTAATTGCTTTATTCTCTATCGGTTTATATATATATCGCCAGATGCATTGCTGTGGTTGAATTTTGGGAAAATAAAATGCCTCTGTCAACTGCCCGCGCGAATTCCACCAAGACCCCCAAGGACCCAAGCCTGGGGGGAGCCCGATTCGCATGCCCTATATATATATGGTGCTGTATAAGAATGGAGGGTCTAACTGGATGTGCTAGGGATGTCAAGCGTGCACGGGCCAAATTTGTTGTATTTCGTCGAAATACCACCACGACTGCGTACAGTAGTAGGCTAGATGCAATAGTAAGCTGACTGCGCCGATGCCAGTAAGAATCCTTCAAATCCTGTCAGCTTACTTGTTGACAGAATAGTATAAAGGCACCTGACTCTCAGCTCAAGCCTGATAAAAATCTACCATTGCGATACTAGTAGTTGCTGACAACTGTTAGGATGTCGTCTTTATCACAGCTTAATGCTGAGCATGCGCAAGTCTTGGATATCGTCCGTGGCTTTCACGAGTATTTCAGTTCCCCGCCCCCATTTAAAGAAGGAGAACGCTTCGCTCTGCCACATGGCCTAATCACTGTTCCTTTCCCACCAGAGATGGGTGGTCTCAAAACAGAAAGCTTTGATGACATGTATGAGCGCGTTAGTGGATTGCTCGCCAAACAACAAGAGTCCGGACCAACAGGATTCAAACATCAATTGGCAGAACCACGGGCGGATGTATGGGTCTCTCAAAACATAGCTGCTGTATTCGTTGGTTGGTCAGCCTCCATGGATGGCCGTGGCGAGTTCATCCACACTGTTCACCTCTGCACCTTGCACCGTCAATCTGACGACATCCTGAGCGACGGAAACCCATGGCGTATTTCAGCACTTGTTGATATGAAGCATCTATCACCTGAGCAGCCGGTGCCGTCAGTCGAGACGGGTCCAGTGTCAGAGATCATCGCTCCATTCCAAGACTTTCTTAAGAGCATCAAAGCTCAAGACTGGGAGGCCATTCCCGCCCTGCTGTTGCCTGGTGCAGGGGCTACGATGTCGAAAGATGGTCATGCACCGGAGACATTCATGTGGCCGGAACTCATTGAGCGCCTAAAGCAACAAGCTCAGAATGAACCTACAATTGAGAAGCGGCTTCTTGACTGCGAGGCACGGCGTTGTAGCGATCTGGGCTTCGTTTGGGCACCGTTCGTGCTTCAGGTTGACGGTATTGAAATTGCCCATGGAGTCAATGTCTGCTCCTTTAGGTTGGAGGGCGGACGATGGCTTATTAGTAGTCTTTGCGAGACGCGCTATACTAAGTGAATAAATAGTTGCAGCCATAACCAGCGAAATAGCCTTCAATGATGCATGAACTCATAGATGAGATTTCCTTTATTGCATCAGTCCCTCGCAGTACAACATTACTTCTAACCAACGATCTACTTGTAACTGGGGAGTTTAGTCATGCTGCACGATGTCTCTTTCATTAGTCAGTCTCACTCGTCATCTGATGATTATCAATATGTCCAAGTTCGGGTTGGCCGATAGTCGGGTCAATACCTGCGTCTCTGAACTCGGTCATTAGGGCGCTCCATGCTTGGAAATGCTCTGTCTTCTAAGTCTCTATGTTCTAGTCTCTTCAGGTTTACGATCTCTAGGATCCCATTCACAGCGCGCGAAAGGCTTCATCTATCTCAAAGCCGTTTTTGTCGCTTGCTAGCGTTTTCATCATCTTCAGCATGACCCAGAAGTCTCAAGGCCTCTTTCGCCGTAAGTCTTGATTGCCGTTGTGCCGACGTTTCAGCATACGGATGCCGCACCATGCCAATAACAGCGTTCCTCAAAGCTAGCAACAAAATCAGCACCACTCTCCCACAACGGGAATAAGGTCGTACCCTTATCATGAAGCTTGTTCAAAGCATCAACTGCTTCTCCATACATGTCTTGAAACTCTTTCTGCAACTCACTAGCTTCAGAGCCAGGTCTCCAGGGATTCTTGCCCTGTCGCCACGGATGCCGCCCCGAAATCATCTCAATGGCCATGACGCCAATACTCCAGATATCAGCCAGCTCGTTATATCCCGTCAACTCTCGCTCAGGTGCTAGCCATCCGATCGTTCCGCCGGTTCCAGGCCGAGCAGGGTGATGTCTACCTGGGAAAGGGCTTTCCTCGGCATCGTCGAGATCGAGCAGCACTAGAGATATGCACTCGGTGGTCCATGTTCGGATGCCAATATTGCCGGGTTTGAGATCGCCGTGTATCCAGCGGTGGCTGTGGAGGAAGTTTGTGGCGCCAAGGATGTCTGTCAAAACGGTTGTGACGATAGATATCCTGGTTGGTGAGCTCGTGCGGTGAAGTTGTACCATTAGCGATGATCTCACCTTTCACGACCTTGTTTGAACAGACCCCTGGTGAGGGCGGTGGAAAGTATGTCCTGAGCAGCTGGTTCTTGAACGAACCAGACGTCTGCTATCCTATTCGCTGATCTCACATCATCCGTGATAACTTCGATAAGTCGCAGCAGCCGGTTTTCGTTCTTCCTCTGGCATAATGCAGCGAGTGTCTCCAGCTTTGTCTGGACTTTCCGTGTGTGCTCCCTATCTCTCCCAACCTGCACTCTCTTCAGAGCAACACGTTGGCCATGGTCATTCGAAGCGATGCTGACCATTCCGGAAGCTCCTTTGCCTACAGTGCCTGCGCTAACAGTCCATTGTCCGATGGTGATGGGGCTGCTTTCAGATGGCGTTGGTGTCAGTGATAGCTCCAGCAGAGTTTTAGGAATCTGGAGGTGCTCGTCCAAGTAACGTTTGACTCTGCTGGGGTAGTAGTCGGCGTAAGATCCTCGAGCATACTGGATGCGGTAGTAGAGAGAGCCGAACGCCAGGCGAGCAGATGACTGGTTGAAAACTCTCTTCCTGGAGATCTTATCCCCGTTGACCATGGTGATGGATCTTTCGGTTATTGGCTGCACATATATAAAGCTTATTTCATCAATTTGGAGAATAGCCTGATTGCGTCGGACTTTGTACATCTTTTCGTTACCAGAACGCAAACAAAGGACAATATCGTTCAAATGAGGGCCATCTCTCAAAGAACCAACTACCCATCCTCTTGACGGATTTCGAGGGGGTTGATCAAGCGATATGAAGTAGTGGCCTTTCCAGATTAATTGCTCTTGACTCTTATCTTCTGACTTATTTGGGCGGAAAGATGATTTTGGATCCCGTGGCGATGAGATTGGTGATGATGATGAAAGGTTTTCCGATGTTGCTCTAAGTAATCGGCCGATTTCACGATCATTTTGCTGCTTTGAGGAAATCCACATGCATTTTCGTGTGTGTTGTCGTGCAGCTTGGAGATGAGGATCTTCGCTCTGTCCTTGCAGCCATTCAGCGACTTCACTAAACGCCAGTCGGGCCTCAGCGTTTTCTGGCGTAAGAATAATCGTAGCCCCTTCCGCTGAAGAGCCTGGTAAAGTAGGGTCTTCGACCGTCTCTTGGCTACTTGGGATATCTGATATATCCATAGCTTGAGTTATCTATTTGAGCTTGAGTTAGAAATAAACAATTCCTGGTGGGGTAAAATGATTATGGGTCTGGCGAGTGCAGGGTAAGGTACTAAGCTGGGGCTAAGATCTTAAGATGAAAGATGTGACCAATGACGTGCTGGTATGAACAAATCGTCATCAGCGGGATAATATTCTTCCGCCATCGACGCGTCAATTTGGCGTCAGGCCATTTGCTTCTCACCTCGACACCATTAATTAATCAGCGCCGCAAATGTTCCCAGGACAGAGAAAACGCGGCTGGCGACAATGCCTGGCCGATAGCTATGAAAAGCAATACGGCGTAAGTACCCCAGTATGTCAAATCATGGTCTGAACTGTACTGATCATATCACAAGCCTCTCGATGACCCAGTCCCGACCTTCGGCGCCAAATTGGTGACATTTCCATCGACGCCGACTCTACCCATGTGCTTCGCCGGACCTGACCCCGACTTCCTCGAGGAACTTGATCGACTTCTCTACGCCATTGAAGCCAACCCAGTACCCAAGTGTCTGCAGGGCTTGCGTTTCTATGAGCCCTCGGTCGAGATGAGCTGCTCCGACAACGACACCGACGATGAAGGCAGCGAAAGCTTTCGTGATTCGATGCGCGAGGTCAGGGTTCGCATATATGCGAGAGCCGGAATAGATATTGTTGCTGTTGAAGCTAAGCGACGGGCGCGAAGGCATGCGAGGGAGAAGAGACTCGAAGCCAGGGCAGCCGAATCGAACAGTACCAAATCTGCGCTTCCGTCACCACATGACCATGCTATCAAGCCCTCCAGCAATGCTACTAAAGCAGACACGGCTGGGTGTCAGGCTGAGCACCAGAAGCGAAAGCGCCAAACAGAGGACGAGGAAGACCAGCCTCGTCGCAAGGTCGCCAAACCCAGCGACACAACCACAGCTCGATCAAAGCGACGAACTCGCCCATCATTCAAGCCGCAATCTTCATACAGTCCTCCACAAACACCTTCTCCCACCGACAGAGAACATACACAAGGACAAGCTGGCTCGCCGTCATCTCCCGACTCTCTCGTCGCACAACAACCTACACCCGAGGTTGACAGCTACTTGAAGCTCGGGAGGGCTCAGGAATCGCCAACTGCAGGAGCAGAATTGTCAGCAGGATGAACATTGTCGGGCGTATGAGATCTCAGTCTACGAGTTGAGGATGATGCCATGACGCGCTCCGACTTTTCCAGATGGGTTCATTACTGAACCTGAAGCTACGCCCTCCAGCCTGACCATCAGTATCAGCGGAAGAAGCGATAAAGCTACATATAAAGCTTCGCAACCACCTGATTGCGTCGCTTGAGCCTGCGCAGTCGAGCCATCGCGTGAAGCATCGAGTCTTTTCGTGTCTCGGCTACTCGAGCAGTTGGCTGTTGGAGACCATGCTCAGAACGACTCACCAGCCGGGAGGTGCAATTACCGCGTCCTGACGAGGACGCGGACATCTGCTAGGTGCGCTTTCAGTGTTGGCGATGCGATGCTGTCGCTAGGCAGAGGCGCCCTGCTGGGAAGAACGCCCTTGATGAGGCGTACCATCAACCTTGGTCACAAGGAGGATTATGTTATATTAGCTACAAAGCCTTTGACGTGGCCCACATATAGATACAAAGTAATAATAACTAATGCATCCAAGCTTAACCACGTCTTTTCGCCTCTCGAGCTGACCTATGCCTTTTTACCCTCCTTATTCTCGTGGGTACTTAAACCAAGGTTTCGCGGTTGATTCTGCAATTAGTGACCGAGTCGCAGAATTTGAGGCCGCAGAAAGTTCACATTCTAAGATTCTTGGAGTTTGTTGCAGCATCAATGGGGACCGAAGCCCATCACTGTGTGAAGTGTGGAGAAGGATTCATCAGGCTAGGCGTTGATCGGTAAAGACTGGACTGATCGGGGGAGAAGTGGGGCCAGGGATAGAAAAAGTTGAGAAGCTACCTTTACTTGAGCCAGCTCGGATGCTAAGCTGGAAGTAGCTCACTAACGGAGGGTCCGAGAAGTTGCTATAATTGGTCAGATCTGCCTACCAGACCGGCCAGGTTCCAGGTAGGCTGCAAAGACGTATTAAATATATCAGATGTTATTTCAAATCCAGTGGTTTAGATTTTTCTTAGCATAGAATTTTGGCATATTTAAATAAATCGTTTGGCAGTTTGTCGGATTGCATTTGATTTGTAGGCAGCGCTACATTTAGCCGTGAGAGTGATAGCCGATGGCTGATAGTGCAGCTTGAAGCCAACTGGGATAAGTGATCGACTGGATTTAAAAGGGATTAAATGAATTATTGAATCTACGTGAATCAGCTTTTGTCTCTTAAATTAATACAATACATATTACTAATAGAGAAGAGGCCAGAAGCGACCGGGGCCCTAGGCCCTGTTAGTAAACATGATCGCAGCTGTGTGTTTACTGGATATGAATACACGGTAGGGCAGTGCAAATACTCAATACATACGAGACCACCCCCTCCCCTCCCTCATTGATGCAGGGTTACATTTTAGGTTACGGTGAGTGACAGCAGTGCCATGTATAAAATCTGACCTTCTTTAAGTAATTCTGCCTTACCCCGCTCGTATCGATAGGCTGACTTCTCAGTGTTTGGGATTGTACATAACTGGGGGACTTTCCACTCAAGGCTTTTCTGCAGCGTTCTATCGTTAAATAGCCCCAAGTGAAACAGAAAGCAAAAGCCCTGCGGCCTATATTTGATTCCTCTAGCCTAAAATCAGGTTGTTTACCTAAGACCAGTCGTAACAATTCTATTACCGTAAGTTACGAGGGCTAACTATGACGTTCATCTTCAGAGCACGGTTAAATATCGTCAGACACCCTTATCTACTATGGAACAAGATCTACCAAGCTTTCAATCTGACGTTACTGCCCTGCAGCCACACTCTTGTACTTGTTGCCAGAAGCTGCTGATCCATAATATGTCGACCTATGGTAGTGTTACAGGCAAGTTTTCCTATACGAAAGTAGCAGAGATGGCTTCCTCGGGTTGCCTGCTCTTCCAGACTTTACAAACAAAGTTCGACCGTATCTCATATCCAGCTTGTCGAACACGTCATGACTTGACTTTAGAACCACGAACTTGGAGTGATGGTGATATATTGCGGGGTCTAGGCTTCAGATGGGAAATGAAGCCAGAAGATCATCAAGTCAGGGGTTACGAGGACGATGAAGAAGAGAATATGTTATTCGCTTTGGTTCCAAAAGGTGACCAAGATCTCAATCCAGGATGAAATAAAGATATGATCTGTCATGCTTACTAAATCAATAGATAATCTTGCTCATAAATTTGTTGAGGCTTCGCCTTTCAATCTGCATCCTGGCTCGGCTGAAAGCTTCGCATGGATTAAAAAGCGGTTTCACAGATGCCGACGCCGTCATGTCGAATGCGAAAAACGTGCCAGAGAGAATCGACAAAACTTGGCTATGCCGAAGAGACTACTGGACGTAGGTCAACTTGGTGACCCCTTCATCGGGTTGTTGGAAGCAAGCGACGATGCCAGAGTATCCTTTGCTATTGGCAGTTATGTATGGGGCAACGGCTTAAAAAAGGACGCTATAAAACAAGCTCAAACGACCAAGGAAAACATAGGCTACAGAATGGCTTCTGGAATCGAAGCCACAGGCCTACCAAAGAGTATTCAGGACCTCATCGAAGTCACGCGACAGGTCGGTCTTCGATACCTTTGGCTGGATGCTTTCTGCATCGTCCAAGATGACAACGACGATAAAGACCATCAATTTAACTCACTAGCTGAGTTTTACAAGCAGGCAGACATTCTAATTTCAGCAGCAAGCGCTTCGGACTGCGGCGAGGGATTTCTACAATCCAGAACAGTTGATCGGTGTTACAGCTCGATCTTTGAGTTGCCTTACGAGTGGAAAGTTGATGGCCACGAGACTCGAGGATCCTTGCTCTTGTCGGAAATGGACTTGGACGGTTCCACAGACAATGACCCTGTGCATATGCGAATTTGGACATTTCAGGAACATCTCGTGTCATCGCGGGTCATTAGCTTTGGCTCTCGACAGATCAAGTGGACATGCCAGCAAGAAAAGAATTCTGTCGATGGTGGCAATTACCACGAAATGATAGGTGGCCTGGAGTACAACCTTAGAATAGCATTTTCCCCATCTCGATATCCCTACGAGACTTTAGTGGAAAAGGGATGGAGGGTTATGAGTTGGATGGAGATCGTTGAGGAATATTCTAAGCGTGACTACTCTCGTCTAGAAGACAGGGTCCCGGCGTTTTATGAAGCTATGTCACTTTTAGCACCTCACATGGGCTGGACAAGAGATCAGTGTGTTTATGGAATATGGAAAACTGACGCCAGCCGTCAACTTTTGTGGAAGAAAGACAAGCCTCTGACTACTCAAGAGGTTGAGGAACTTAAAGTTTCTGCAAAGGATGGAAAACTTGGACCATCGTGGTCTTGGGCGACATTACCCGGCGGAGTTATCTATGATATCGGCTCACAGCTTCGCCAACTGGGCGATACTAATCCAACTATCGAATTCCAGAAGATTGATGGTCAACCACCATGCCTCACTATAGAGGGTTTTGTTCAGGAAGCCGACTGGATTGGGAATTATACAATCGACGTACCAGCCGAGGATGTCCAGCTCTTTCAAGTTGATCTGGATGTCGAAATGCCACCACAGCCAGTATTTTTGCTTGATTTGTCCGCATCCTATACATCACCATTCAGCATGGGGTTAGTTCTGGTAAAGATTCCAGGATATCTGACGCGTTTTCAAAGGTGTGGCCGCTTCGAGGCTATTGAAGTTAACCCAGATGGGTCACATATACTCTTCTCAAAGAAAGGTGGATCATTCAAGACAATTACGATAATCTAGTTTACAATTTTAAAGTTCTATAGAAAGATTATTTTACACTTTAGATCTTGTCTACAAATAACACACCTGTCTCATTATTTAAGGATTATATCACTGCCTAGTAGTTTCATTTACATTCGATAGATTAGCCCTTACATCATGGGTTAACCTAACATCTTAACAGAGCATTCTCAACACCAATAGTACGCTCTAGGTCTAACTCAGCCACTGTACGCCAGCTGAAAATGCCCACTTAGGGTAAAGGGACTCAGTTAATATATACATAAATTATACTCTCTTAAGCATTATCATCCGCTTCCATACCTCGTTGTTCGGCATTGTAACGTTTTTATAACCCTAAGGGCAAACTCAAATTTGGACGTGGAGTGACACGATCAGGCAATAAACGTAGACACCTACACATGGCTCGCCAACTGTTTATACCTCTTTGAAATTGCCAAGCTATTTCCAAAGCCTCTGAAAAACGAGCCTGAAGACAATCCCCATAACCTTGGCGTCTTGGCTTCAGCTTTCTTCCGTAAACATAAAGATCTCAACATTGTGTTCGTCTATGCCAACGCGTTCGCAACTAAGGCTTGGAAAAGCAGTATATGGAAGGTCTTTATGCATGAGTATGGATATGCCTCGGTCTTCATCACGAGTTTGCTCTCAAGGAGGATAAGAATCTGCTGGAAGGATAGTAAGTAAAACCTATCAGTGAACTAAACCAGAATTCTATTATGAATTACGAACGTACTGCCCCTGAGCTTCAGAAGTTAGATATTATCTTAAGCAGATTTTTCTATAATTCTCATGAAAGCAGCGATTTCAATCCTCATAACATCAATAAAGTTATACAGTAGGGATCGAAATCGGTTGTCCATCCGCACACTCTCTTTGAATTCTAGTGCACGGACCAGGCTTACGGGGTGTATGTAGTAATCGCTGATCCACTGTGCTTAATGTACCCAGACGATCAAGCTTCCGGCGACCCACAGTAGTGTTTACGCTGAAAGCTGCTTATGTCGCTCTGACGACAATACACCCGCGCTTCCCACCGTTTTATTAGCATTACATGGGTGGAAATCTAACATATTTGCGGACTAATACTGTAACCGATGCCTCAAGTCCATTCAAATTCACTACTGAGGCACATAATATATAGCATATTATTATTTTAACACAATCCTACAGACTTGCGTATTGTGATA
>JABEEM010001600.1:0-25834 GCA_013363185.1 Fusarium secorum | reverse complement strand
GCGTAGTTGTTCTTGGCGAGCGACCTGACGACTTTGCGCACCAGTGAGGCGACCTCGTAGGGTGCTGGGTGGTAGACCGTTTTTTTTCGCGGCGGTCTTCAAAGAGACCCCATTCTTGACGTCTGCAATGGCATTTTCTAGGTCGTCCGCAGAGTATACCGGCATTGTAGAAGTAAAAGAAGAGGATGAAGAAAGAAAAAAGTGAATTGAAGAAGAACTCGATTTATCGTGGATTTAAATACTGGTGTGGACGCGTCTGAAGACGTGTCTGAGGCGGGGGTCGGTTACCAGGGGGGGTCGGTTACATGGGTGCTTGACTTACCATGTTCGGACATGTATCAGTCACTGGCAGCTAAGGCTCAGCGGTTGTTCATTAAAATGGAACAGAAACTCACAAATTATTGACTTGGTCGCCTTCTCAGTCCTGTTTCATCGCCTTCTTCTCTTTTCCTCCTCAACTCCATTAAAATATGTCGCCAGAACCCAGTATGTGACAGTATCCTCCGGTGCTCCGGGTCTGTTCTAACACTTTTAGCAGAAAACAACGTCCCCGACGAAACAGTCATTCCCGACGGGGACATGGTTCTCGTCGTCGGCCCCGAAAGACTTCGGATTCAAGTCTCGTCCGAGTTCCTAAGCCTCGCGTCTCCGGTATTCGACGCCATGTTGAACCTCAAGTTCTCAGAGGGTATCAAGCTCCACGAGAGCAACACGTCACCAGTTGACATCAAACTGCCAGAGGATGATGGGCTGGCGACTGCCCAGGCCTTAAAAACTTTACATGGGTCATACCCAGAGATGCTACTTCTCAACCCTGACCAAATCCAGAAAGTCTCCATTATGGTAGACAAGTACGACATGTCAGCACGTTTAGTCCGGATGGACTGCGAACCTATCAATCTCGAGGATGCCTGGAAGCTTATGACAGCTTCTTACTGGCTTGATCATCAAGTTGGGTTCCGTCGGATAAGCGAGTATGTCATCCGTAAACTCAACCACGCGCAAATCTTCCGTCTTGCCAACGAGACATTCGACGTTACTCTGGGTCTGAAGCTAGGCAGTGAGTTGTCATCATGATAAGGCTCCGTTATGGTTGTGATATAATGCTAACCTTCTTCCAACAGTGGCCCTCCTTCTTCTCCATCATGCACTCTCTCAGGTCATGGTGCATCCGAAGGGAGGGTTGTGCCTACCATGCTTCAAAATTGCGGTGGAAGATCCTGTGGGAATGCAGCCAGGCTGTCCCTGTCCAAGCAACCACCCCTCTGGCTGATCCGATCAGGTCGAGCACTGATGGAGAGGGGGGGGGCTCAACGACACCAAAAAAAAAAGCGATCATGGTTTCACGTTTAGGATCAGATCTTTAATCACAGTGGGCGAATAAGTATTCTAGTGGCGGGGGTATATTCCAACCTGTTGCTTATTCTGTCACTCCTCTAGCCCTGCTGCTGAACACCTGTGATTAAACGTTTTGTACTTCCATGCATATTGAATTCCTGTTGTACTGCAACATCTGTAGCTTGCTTTCCATTGTATTGTGATTATAAACCTCAATAGTTTGATATGTATCAAATGCCATTGGCCATGTTACCCTCTTCCATCTTCAAACTTTTGACATCAGCTCTCTCCCTTTCTGGCTTCATCCGAGGAGGCATTACTACTCCAACACTTCAGACAGCTAACCATATTTCTCATTCAGTATCGCTATATGTTCCCTCTGTCAAGAGTACTCAAGTTGGTGGGCTTTTATGACAGAATGGGGGAGTCTGTACGAGGGCTGCCACTGTTGCAACGTGTTGTTCACTTGGTTCACAACAAGGCGGGTGCCGCTCTCATGTGCCGAGACACAGAAGCGAGTTTGGATAGTCTGCTTGGCCTTCTTTGGGTCTATATATAAATTTAGCTCGTAGTGTTCTTTACATATCCTAAAGAGGTGGACTCCGGCTTACAAAACATTACATGAAAATCGGTGTCTAGGAGACCTTAAGCTTCCA
Organism: Fusarium secorum; assembly: GCA_013363185.1. Lineage (NCBI taxonomy): Eukaryota > Fungi > Ascomycota > Sordariomycetes > Hypocreales > Nectriaceae > Fusarium > Fusarium secorum. The sequence continues at coordinate 23,840 of JABEEM010001600.1, read as the reverse complement.
GGCCGAATCACTATTATACAATAAGTAGCTAATAAACTAGATTATCATGTAAATAAAGTCTTCTTCATATCTCTATGTCCTCGTTTTTCTGTGTTCCCGGAATCTTGTTCAATTATTTAGTCCTCATACCATCGAAATCGCAACTCAGCGAGCTTTCTCTCCAATTTCAGTCAAAGAGTTTATACCCCGAGCGACTCTACTCCATTTAACGATCATAGCTATCTTTCGCAATCGATCCTCGATAATCAAGATCCATTTTCTTGGAAATTCTGTTTCTTTGGGAAAATATCCCTCCTTCCACCCTAGCATCTCATTTGACAGTGCAAGTGACGCAGTAGTGTTGTCGCTGTCTGTATAGCCATCTTTAGGTAACATTTTATAGCAACTGAAAATGCCCCTTTTCTTCAAGTCATCTCATCGCGAGTTTTGACGTTCACCGCAATAAACAAGTGAGCCGATAAGTAGATTTTGAATGCCGGGAAGACTTTTCTAGGCTCATGCTTGGCCATCCTCTCACATGAGAAAACAGAACGCACTCCTCGGACGTGGCGCGCAACGTGAGCCAAACATCCTCAGATGAGTAGTGTAAGCTTAGTACGATGGGTATTGCATGATGCTGTCCTGCAGAGACCAGCCTGTCTGAATGAAAACCCGGCTTATCTTGAAGAACTCCCTTTCCATTCTGAGCAGGTAGGCGGCCTGATGGTCTGGCTGGGTTGTTGTCGCCGCTGGGTAACCTAACCAAATGGCCGCCACCGGGCGAACCTCGCCATCATGTCGTATTTGTCTGCCAGGACAGACACGTCTCGGATGGCCCGAGGCTCTGCAGAGAGGCACTCGGGGTTTGACCTATAGAGCGCCCGGCTGCTCCGCCGGAAGCTTCATGGAGACCGGTTCCGTCCCATGGAAGCGACGGACCGCGTCGCCCTTGAGCATCGGTAGAGCCAACATCCGTTCAAAGACAGGTGAGATTTGCTTCAAGAATGAAGCAGTGATCTCAACCGCTGTCCTGGACTTACCCACTCAAAGAACGACATCCGCTTCAGGGATGATGGTGACACATTCTTCTCAAGCAACGGTTAGTCTGCTTCCTTCAGCTCATCCATCTGTTCGACATGCCAATTTCTTGAGAGTTCTCCATGGTCACGAAGCGAATTTCAGTTAGTTATATAATTGTGGACAAAAGAAATTGAAGGCTTCGGGCCAAAAGTCTGTCCGGTCCAGTCTGGAAACTGTCCAGGCTCCTCCAATGTCTATCTAGGGGGTGTCTTTGGCGCTTTGTATGTCTTACAAGTTCATCAGTAAAATTCCTGACCTGGTCTTCGCTGACTCTGATCCTGAGGCTTCGTGTCTGGTATCTTCGGATATAAAATATATATATCGTCTACGCGTGTACATCGCGGAATCTCTTGCAGCGCTTGGCCTTCAACCTTGGCTTGCGGATCGTTTGTTTCACCGTGGCCCGAGTGTTCCTTGTCGGTTATGGCCCACTTCTAAACAACTTCCGCAGATCTTCTCTTTTAGCAACTGCTCGATCATTCATCATGGGCGTGAAGTATTGTTGCTGTGTTCTTATGTTCTTTGATGCTAGTTTGCGTGTCGGGACAGTTGTGATCACCTCACATGTACTATATGAGAATGGGGAGTTGAGGGGAATGATACACCCTTTATCGTGTCCTGAAAACACGTCCCGAAAGCATAAATGTTCCGTATCTTGTCAAGGCTTGCAACAACGCCAGCAAATTGACTAGACAGAGGGTTGCTCGCTTATGTAACTTGTTTCATTTGTTGAAACCTTTTTCTCAGGCGTGGCAAGGAAGTGTATGTATGGCATTCCAGGCCGATACAGGTATTTGGATCTTGACATCAAACAGCGTCTATCAACTCAAATCGTGTCCTCCACATAGATTATAGTGTTTAGTTTGACATATACCGTTGGAGGCTCGATCTCGAAGAGTTTGCTATTATGATTCCGAGGCGAAATGATCTCTTTGTGAGCTTATAATTATTTTATGGTTTGAGGTTTTGGACTTTGTTTCAACATTTCGCATTGACCTTTCGCTGTGAAAACGGTAATCATTTGTCTGCACTACTTCACCCGCTATGGAAACGAGTTATAGACGCTGTTCAAAGTCACAGCACCAGATGCCGACGTGTCCGCCGACACCCGGGCTGTTGAGCCACAAATGACGAAGTCGCAGCGACGAAACAATCTAGGCAGAGTCCGATCGTCTCATTTCGGTATGCGTTTGCCAGTCTGAGTTCTTCAATTGCCACTATCAACTTGTATTGGTGCTTAATAATGGACATGTCCAAATGGAGACAAGCCAGACGAAGGCCAAGGGGTTCATCTCTTAGTTCCAGCAAACTCCAACAATGGGATGTCGGTACGAACAAAAACCTGGCTCATAATGAAGAAACCTTCGCCATGGTCACACCAGTACGACGCGACAAGCAGGTCGAACCCTGCTTGAAGATGGGGTCTGTCGACTGAGCCCGGTGCTGTTTCCAGCCAGAGGGAGCAGATGGGCTTGAAGCGTCGTACCATGTCTGCTTTATCTGCAAAGATAGATACATCCCGTATGGTTCGGGGGGACAGCTTGAAGGATCCAGGGTCTGACCCGTACAAAATTTTCAGTGCATGGTAGATAGCTTCGGGGTTGTCATCTATCAACTCAATGCGAGCTTGCTGTCCGTCAACTCGGTTCGTGAGTGAGTTGCCTTCGTTCATTCCACCAGAAAACATCTTCTCAAACATAACAGATACGTGACTCAGAAAGCTTGCAGAGATAAGGATTTGAACCTTTTTGGCCCCGACGACGAGCATAACGTCGCCACCAGGAACCACTGTCCACGGTCCTAGGTCTTCTGCAAAAGATCAGTACTCGAACAATCATGACTTAACACAATTGTTCTCACTCAATGCCACCAGCCATCGTCACAAATTGTTCAAACTTCTTGGGAAATCAATTTATCAAGCCGTTTACATATCTTTTGCACAATCGTTGTTTTTCTGACTGGGTGGATTTAATTATCTGGTGGTAATGTCTTCATCTTCGCCTTCTCGAACTTATGTCAGATCGTCTTGTGCTAAGCAATCGAACGAGGCGAACTCACCAGCAACACAGTGTTCGAACCAGTTTTCTTGGGATTGTCTTGTTGAGATTACGTGGACGTTCAGACTCACCCCTTTGGGTAGTCAACTTTTGCCTTTCTCGTCTGATTGACCCTTCAAAGATTGTCCAACCTCCTTCTTGCATGATTGCCAATAAGCCAGGCCCGTTTGACTATTCATATGGGGAAATATGGCAGGTTCGATGTTGTTGGACAAGTAGATTTTGACCGCAATGGCCAATTCTCATTACAGAGACTTAAGATATTGAGTGACAGGTAAATTGCAGGGTGGTTTGTTTCGTCTTGTTTGTGAGATACCGCTCCTTTGGATATAAAACCGGGGTAAATCACAGGAACAACACGGCTCATTTATGAGAGTTACCAAGATAAAGGTAGAGCAAATCGAAGAAACTTGAGTAAAAGTTCCACTTGTCATGTCACATTATCAAGGTTCGTCTTGATCAATGCTATCTTTGTTGACTAGTTCAATATCCAAAGGGTCGAGAAATCATCAGGCATCTTAACGTATGGGGAAGCCAACAGATCACCATCTGCGTGTCATTATCCCGCTTCTAAGCATATTCCACAATGGTCTTTCCTTATTTGACTCTTGTGATCTATTATTTTGGATGTAGATTACCTTCTGAAAAGTCTTCCTGTTCATCCATTTCCCCCACAATCACGCACGATGGGCGAGCTTGTGATGGGATATCCATTCTTCTTTAACGGTTCGCCTAAAACTTGAGGAGCTCTTATCAAAGCTTTCTTACTTTCACTTTCCATCCGAGAGCATTCTTCCTAGTACTTGCACTGCGCCGCCACTGCCAAACAACTCATCTTGCCGGCCTCACTGGACCGTCATTTCACAGCGGCTGCCCCCATATCCCCAACAAGCACATTCCTCTCCTCTCCTCTCCTCTCCTCTCTTCGCTCTTCAGTTCAAACTTTTACCTTCTCAACCTCCTATCATCGAACAAGGAGCCTCGTCTACTATTCATCATGTCCACTCCTCGCGCCAAGCGGCAGAAAGTTGACAAAGAGAAAGACAACCCTAGCGCCCCTGATTTCCAGAGTTTTGTGCCAGATGGAGATGTTGTTTTCGTCGTCAACAATGATACACGCGTGCGCGTTCACTCTGCGGTGATGAAAGGCGCTTCACGTGTGTTTGCCACAATGCTTGGCCCAAACTTCATGGAGGGCCAAGCTCTGGCAGTTGCCAACACCGAAACCGAACCCTTCGAGATCGCACTACCTGAAGAAGAAAGTTCCATTTGCTTTGGATGGATATGTCGAGCTCTTCATTGTCAATCTACCACAATGCTCTGGAACCCTACAAGCGCTGAGATGGTGAAAGTCTGGTCCATCATCGACAAGTACGACATGAAGCAGAGCATGCAACTTTCGGTCATGTTCTGGTCAAACAACATACTTTCCAAGACTTGCCACTCAAAGGATCTCTGGCTTATGGCCTTTGTATGCTTGCAGAGTCAAGACTCGACTTCCTACAAAACTGCCACCAGGAAACTTCTCTGGGGCGAAGGATCGTTCTTGACCAGCGCCTCGGAAATTGAAAAGCTGGTTAAGAATAGCATGCTAGAGCAATATTTGTACAGACTTACAGGTGAGATCACATGGATCAAGTCCTGACTCCTGAGTTCAAGCTGACCCTCGCTAAAAAGCAAAGCTCCAAGAAGTACGAGCTGATGCCCAGAGCAAGGTGGCCGGGTTGGTGTACAATGAGCTCCCCTATATCATTGGAACGAACATCTGTCGTACTGAAACGACGGCCTACTTCGCCTACTTAATCGAACTCACACATGAAAGTGGTTATGGGATCTGCTTCCTGCGCCCTGGGGCGCCTCTTAGCCGCATTGATGAGGTCTTATCATCGCTGGGCAACTGGTTGAGTCTACATGGAACCCTACACGGAGGCTCGTGTGGAAACTGTGCTGCGGTCCATGATGAACTTCGAGAGGAAATCAGCAATGTGGCACATATAACTAATGGCTTATGTCTCGGTTGTTTCGAGGGGGACAACACATGTCCAGAGCACAAGAAGTAGACTCCAGTACTTCATCCTAAGTGATGGAACCGGCCAATTTAAAGGTCTCCAAATTTCAACTCAAGTTATCTGAGTCTTTTTATCACTTAGGATAGAGGCCCTTAAGTTTCTTCTCGTGGTGAGGGCAGGCAAGAAAAGGTGCCAAAATTGATTGGCCAAAATGCCCTGTCGTGATAAACTTGCCAATTCTCTTTGTCGTTTTGATCAAGATTCTGTTCCCTCTTCTCTCCTAGCTAAACCATTTTTATTTTTCGTAGAGAAGGCCAAATACTAGCACAGTGTTCAGCCTCGTTACAAACGAGGGTTATCGTTTCTTCCTAGAAGAACTCGAGCTTCCTGGAAGCAGCTGGAGTTTGTGGGATCAGTTGTGGTCGCACATCGGCACGCTGCCTACCAAAACGATCAAAGTCCCTATTCTTGAATTCACTCTATAACTCGGTAGAGTCATTGCTAGTCACCCAATCCTGCCCTGAGCTTACAAACTTCTTGTCATTATGACCGCCGAAGAATCAGCAAGCAAACGGCTTCGACTAGACACGCCCACATCAACAGTTGGAGCTGTTGAGAAAATTAGAATGCTCGAAAGATCGATCCTGATGGGGACGTTACTTTGATCTTTAAAGATTGCACGAAGAAACTACAAGTTCACTGATTCCTACTGAAGCGCGCCTAGCCCATCTTTGTGGTCATGTCGGGGGACAACTTCAGAGAAGGTCGGATGCTCCAAGAAGCGGCCCTTGAAAACAGCCAGTCTGAGAGCCCATTTCCCAAAGGCGATTAATTCCCCGTCATTCATGATCTTGTCGTTGCCATCTCCGTCCCATTTGAGAAATGGGTTGGGCGATGCAATAACCAAAATACCGGCACGAAGGACCTCTGTATACTCTTCAGTTCAAGCCACTTAATGAGTCTGAAGTCTGTTTTTCAGTTTTTGAGCAAAAGCTGATGATGTTGCATGAAAACGGGCTCATGTCTTTGGTCCTTTCAGCAGCCGTTCCAACTCCAGCACCTGGTTCCTGACAGTACCCATTACAAGCTGCCTTGCTGCCTTACTATCGTGGCTTCAGAGACGAAGCTTGAGGGAGAGTCTTTTCTTGTTTTTTTTAAGTTGTCAAGTTTGGAGAAAGGTTTAACTTAATACTTACCAACTCAGCCCGTACAAGCTTTAACGAAAGGTTCAACTCAGTACTTAGCCCTCACAAAATCCCAATAGACTCTACTCATCTTCTCTCCTGTCTTTTTCTTCTTTCAAACACACACCATCAGCAAAAAACCCATCAATCAACTATATAAGCTCAAGTTATTCATCTAGATATCATCATCGATTCTGTCTACCAGATCAGTCAGTCCGGACGCCTCGCCAAGCCTTTCGATTGGTAGAAGACAAGGACGTTGTGTACAAAGCGCAGCCTTGACAAGCATTATTCTTCACATGTCAATAGATGATCTTGAGAGACTCCTTGATAGGAAACTGCAGCCCATTAAAGACCAGCTTAAGGACATCAAGGACAATATTGATGCCATTAACAAGATGCTCGATAACGTGACGAACTATGGTCTGGCACTCAAGACTCCTCCCGCGGAAACCGATATTCGACCTCAGGATTAAAAGCTTATGCGTAAGTTCCAAACCTCTATGCATGAGTCGTATCGCTTGTTTACTGATTCTCATCTCTAGCCAGTCAAGGTTGGAGCTCACCGAGCGTGGCGATAGGAAGCATCAACGGGCCCAAGTATGATTCTTTCTTGCACGGCCAACAAGACAGGGGAATCTATCGCGTATCATATCCTACCTCGCCATCGACATCTCGGACAAGTCTTCATGGAGCTAGGCCACGACGAAAAGACAGGCATCATGTAGCTTGGGCAATGTCAATGGGATACTTAAGCAACCAGATCAAACAATTCGAAACCATCAATCCGATTCCTTAAGGTTCATTTGTTTCTTCCCAAGCCCTGTCTCTGGGCTATTGGTAATGCTAGCTATAGCAAACTCATTCTTGTTTCACCAAAAACGTGTGAAGGGCGTTGGGAGATTGCGGACAGGCCTTTGAGTAACAAAAGTAGGATTCTGAGAGAGAAAAAAAAGACATTTTCCCCCTATACAAGCTCGCCCCCAACGGATCAAGACCAAGTTTTTCGTGACTGCTATAATATACGCAACCAATTCTTCTAGGTCTTTTCACCTCAAAAGGGAAAAAGTGTTCCGGTGTTAATTAGAGTCGGGAGAAATAAAGCACCCCGAGAACGACAGAGAAATGTGGCGTTTTCAAGCTAGACAAGATGTAAATCAATATCAACAATAATATTTTACGCATTCTAGTAAATGGCACATATTTTTGGGTTGTTTTGTGACTCCCTCCCTAATCTTGCTACCTATCCTTCAGTACATAGGTAAGGAACCTGTACCTGAAGTTAGCGGTAACCCCAGAGTTATCGGAGCTGCACAGGGTAGCCTCCCCACTAAAATTTGTCTCAGTACACATCCAGCTCAGTTCGCTTCCATCCATATCAATCACAACTCATCATGAGAACTCGGAGGTCCAATCGCACGAAGCGATACACGGTAGAGAAGTACGACTTCGAAGGTAGTTCCGACGAAGAAGCTCTCGATCGCGCTTCCAAGCACGCAGAACGGGATGAAAACTTTGATGAGGCTGCCGCTGCAGAAGAAAGTGCCGAAGAGCTCGCCCTTGGCCAAGAGCACGACGAAAATGATGATGCAGAATCCGACGGTCCTGTGAGCGAACCAGATGGCGTTCTAGATAGATTTGCGCGTCAACGTGTCAAGCCTATCAGGCCCTTCAACGTTCGCGCAGCGGGCTTCACGGGATACCTCGATCTTGAGCCTGTGGCGGATGGACGCATTGTGAGATCGTACTGGGGGCCCTACGACCGCGGATTTAAAGGCAAGCAGCTCGTCGAGGCATGGTACGGACGTCATGAGGATGGTGTCAAGTTGGTCACGGGTATGCTGGATCGTTGGATGGATTGGACAGTGCTTCCTCCGAAAATTCAGGATGATGAGGGTCAGAAAGATCGAGGTGTTTGGTCACCTAGCTACTTCGAAAGAGAAGCTTACAGCGCCGAGCATTGGTATGAGCGCGTCAAGGAGAGTTTGCCAGAAGCCAACGCGATGGTACCACTGTTGGCCGAGGAAGTCGGACGATACCAGTTTAAGAGAGAGCCAATGCCAGTATTATTAGGACCGCCCACATCGCAACAAGAGGTCAAATTCGAACCTGGTGACGCATACTCTATATCTCAGAATGGCCTCCCAATGCAAAATGACGACGCGCCCTTTGGCTGGATTTTAGATGCAGGCGGTATCGTCACCGGTATGGACTGGGCACCTCTGAACAACGTCAACTCGCCGCAACTTCTAGCCCTATGCGTTATTCCACATTCCGACCAGGAACTCTACGATTACGAACAGGAATCTTTGAATCCAGAGTTCCAAAAGTACGGTACTGTGCAGCTATGGGAGTTCGTCGGAGAGAGGCAAGAGAATGGATTTGCTCGACCTTCGATGCCACCTCCAATACTGCGCAAGACGATATGTCTCGAATTTAGGCGGGCTCGAAGAGTTAAATGGAGTCCTGCATGCGGCTTCTTGGCCATTCTTTGCGATGATGGAAACGTGTACGTGGTGGAGGCTGGTGACGGCGGCGGAGGAAGTTATGGTGAGTTCAATATCGTACTGGTACCAGTCCAATAGCTAACAGTGTTCAGAAAAGGTTGTGCAGCCAATATCTGTATTCGGCTTCCCAGATGAAGACGCCAAAGCGACCGCTCTTACATGGATCAACTTCAACCGGCTGGTAGTAGGTTATACTGATGGTTCTATTGCTATTTGGTCCCTCCGTCCTCATCGCCTCCTATCCCGACATCCTGTACACCACAACATCGTAGTCGATCTCGTCTCTGGCTATCCAGCAATGCCCTACCTCGTTGCCTCAACCCCTGTAGGCGGAACTGTCAAGCTGCTTGACCTTCGTGCGCCAAGTTACGAGTCAACCGAAGTCCAGAACCTTACAGTCGGAACACAACCAAATCTGCTTGGATACAGCGACCACCTGCTTGGCTTCTACTCTATGTACCCATCCGCCGGCGTGCTGAATACCCACATCGGCTTTATGCACCATTCGCAATTCCCTGTTGCGCGTCGCGTCTTTACAGGGGAAAGTTTCCCCTCCTGTCTAGCAGTCGGACGAACACACCCATACCTCCTCGTCGGTTCTCTAGATGGCTCGCTGTGGGCTATCAATCCCCAGGTCGAACTCTTCACCACAAGGCGTGAACCCACGGACCGTATCAGAGTCTTTCATCACGAACATCGCCCCGCAAAGCTTTTCCCAGCCGAGTCACCCGCGGCGGCACGAGGAGTGTCAAGAATAGCGACAGGGTTCATATTGGAGCGCAGCTTAACTAAGCATTCAGCCCATAAACCGCCGGTCAAGAAAGGGAAGAAGCCAAAGAAGAAGGATACCGACACAGCTGTCGGAGACGATGAAGAAGAAGGGGGCGCAATCATGGATCCGACCCGAGCCATCATCTACGAGCCACTGACGAGGATCACGGTGGCCGAATGGAATCCTAACGAAGAGTATGGATGCTGGGCTGCTGTGGCGATGGGCTCGGGTCTGGTGAGAATCACAGATCTCGGCTTGACGATAACAGAAGAGGAAGAAAATTAGTCCATGAGACACTGAGAACCCATAATGGTGTGATGGTAGTCGAAAGCCTTGGCCATACCGTAAGAGTGTGTAACGGCTGCAAGGATGACGAAAATGTGGAAGATCTGATGCGAGCTTCCCCAGATATCGAAGGCGCCAGGTGCGCTTCTCTCGGGCCAACGAGCCTATCAAGTCAGATTTGGATGTTTTACATGAAGAGTCGGGGAGGACATACGGCATAGAGTACAGCGCCAAAGATGTACATGACACCGTGAAGGAGAACCCAGCTGAGACTCATACGATCTTCAAGACCTTGGTAACCATAGATGAAGAGGCCATGGATGACAGGAACAACGCCAGAGAGACCAAGGCCGATGAACATCATTGCACGATACGGACGCCATGCTGGGGTCCGGAAGCGCTCAACCCATGAAACGATTGTGCATCCAAGACCGAGCAGACATATCTACTTTGTCAGCGGGTTTCTCTACCGTCAGTAAACAACATCACAAACTTACAACCCATAGATAGGAGGTCATCAGATTAGGCAGACAGAAGAAGCCGTAATACAGAGCTGGAACATAGCTCCCAACGATCAAAGCCACGATGCCTGTGTAATCCAACTTGTTCCCCCATTTCGAAACAGTATCGCTGTGATTCGACAAAGTGTGGTACGTGGCACTCATGCCCAAACACACAACAGCGCCTCCAAAGAAGCATGCAAAGACAAATACGTCAGCGCTACTTGCGCTTTCGTACCGTGGACGGACAGCTCGATCAACGTAGGCTGCACTAGTGAGAAATACTATGGCACCGAGGAGGTGAGACCAGATGTTGACGGATTCATTGTGGAGGTAGAAGAGGGAGCGGAATGAATGGGCATAGGAGCCGTGAGACTGCCGATATCCCGAAAGGATGAAGGCGTTGTCGCGACGCCAGGCTGGGAGATCATCCCAGAGAATGAGGAGAGATTGCTCAACCTTTGATTCGAAGTTCTTAGCGGCATTGATAAGGTTGTCTGTGGCTGAAGGCCGGCGATTGCGAACGCCGTAGGGCTGAGTTTCGGCCATGATGAAATGAGGTTATCCAGACTTGGAACAAATGCAGCTGTATGCGGTGACCTTGCGGTTCTGTCCTTGTGTCCTAGTTCTCGACTTATATATGAACCAAGTTCCACTTCTCCGGTCGTTTATTGTTGTGTTGTTGGACCAGGGTAGTTTTGTTGGGACAAGCACATGAAAAGACACGCAACGTGCTCCGAGGCTAAAGACAAATCGATGATGTACGGTTAATGAAAGAAGGCCTCTAGAAGCGTCGTAGAAGTTCCACTTGATCTTAGTCGAAGACCCTGTTTTATTGCAAAAGTTATGATGGGACTTGAAAATGGAGATGAAAGTCTTTGGCGAGAGATCTGCTGTTCGCTGGAGAAATCCACAAGCGAGGTGCACTAATACAGTGGAGGTTTTACCATCATAACATCAAAGTAACTCTACAATCATGACTACTCTCAAATCGAATTGCACGGGAATAACAAGGCACTGCGGTCAGCATTTGGGTCAGCATAGAATTCATTTATCGTTAGCCATCGCGCGAAAATATCGTGATCAGTGAGCGCCAATGTCTAAAACGCCTAAAACACGCAGGCTGTCTGTCTGATGCGCTCACGCCATCCAAAGCCTTCAGGGATATCTCGAGTCTTCGCTCAATCGTCGCTAGAACCAGGCGAAACGTCTATTTCTTTCCGCTCTTCTTGATGCCCTGACCACCAGTGTTGAGGGGGCCCTTGCCTCCAGCCTTAGCGGCAAGCTCCTTGCGAGCCTTCTCGTCTGTATCCTAGTTGTTAGTGTGATGTTTCTTTGTGTTTTCGCTTTTAGAGGTTCGTACCGGCGCGCTTCTTCTCGAGGAAAGCCTTGTCATCGTCATCGAGTTCCTTCTGTGCCTTCTTGGCCTGCTTCAAGGGCTTGACCTTGCCGCCTGTGGTTTGGAGGGGTTAGTTTTCTGTCTCTGTAGGAATTCAGTCGGAGAGATTGAACAAACCTTCTCGGTTAGTGCCACCCATTTTGATATATGTAAAGTGAAAGAGAGTCTTGAGTTGTGTGAAAAAGGAGGCAAAGCTGCGGTTGAAGAAACAAAGATTGTCGCGAGAGGGAAAAGTTGCCTCCCGCTTATTGACTTTTGTCCAGGCCCTCTCGCGCTCAGCACAGCCCAGCCCACTCACTGGCAGCGGTGAGCCCACTTTCGACCGCGGGGATAAGCGCGATAAGATGGATAAGGGTCTTTCGGGGCTTAGCTAATCCAGAAAATGGGCCTTGTAGCCTCATCAGTTGTTTCGCTGTTACCTGACGTCAAAAAGTCTAGAGATACTCGGTTCAGATAATAACTTTCATCTCGCATCACGACACCTGTTTAGGTTTCGCGACACCTGCATCCGCCTCAGAGTTTCCAATTCGCTTAACCATCTTTCTTTTCCATCTGGACTGTCTCCAGTCTTCCTTCATCCGCTACATTATCTCCCCTATCGGCTCTGGGCCTCTACGAGTCACTACTGATCCGGTTGGGCTCTTCTCCCATTGCACTCTGCTCTTCCTAGTCCCCAGCGCTGACACTGTTTCTGCTTCTCTCCATTTCAAGGCCTTGAGGATCTGAATAGCACCGTCGTCATCATGGCGTCGAGTTCGGACGAAGGCGAGATCGTCGAGAACGCCGCTAAAGATTTGAAGGCAACTTCACTGCAGCATACTAGAGGAAGCAGTGTTGACCGTCAAGACAGAAACAAAAGTAGACTTTCGACTCCGGATCACGATTCGACTTCTAGATACAGCAACGGGTCACGACGAAGCATTTCACCCTGTGGCTACAAGCGATCGCACGACGAAAGAGACAGAGATCACTACAACTCCAGGCCTCGCGATCAAGGCTATCGCCGGAACTACGAGGATTCACGACGTGACGACCATCGCAAGCCGCGAGGACAATACGATGACCTAGATCGACCTGCATCTCGCACATCAAATTTCAGCTACGGGGGCCGCGATCGGAGCCGCGACCGAGACAACTACCGCGATGGAGACCGAGATCGGTATTCTAACAAACGACCTCGAAACAGGAGTCGCTCGCCTCAAAGATCTCGTCCTTCGGATAGAGGCAGGTTTGATCGCTTTGTCAGAGAAGGCCAATACGATCGTCGCGACGATGGGCCGAGGGAACTTAAGTATGACGACAGTTCGAGAAATGGCGGTTCTATGTCCAAGAGCACGACTGTAGGAGAGGCTTCACGCGCCCAAGGACATCATGCTAAACCTGAACAAGGCCTTACAAATGGACATGGCACTTCCAAGGCTTCTCAGCAGTATGTCGATCTACATTCCTTGGTTGAACGAAGCACTGACATGTTTATAGGGAGCCAGCAGCTCAGAAGGAACCCGAACGAAAACCGGAACCTGAGCCAGAGCCCGACTACGAAGAGCCTGAGCCTTTTGACGAAGAAGCTGAAATCGAGCGACGCCGCAAGCGACGTGAGGAGATCCTGGCTAAGCACAGTTCTGCAACTCCTCTCCTTCTCCATGCTGTAGGTGCTGCTGCAAGTAAAGCTCACGGAGCTTCTTCTGCGTCCACTACGCCCGACACGCCCATGAGAGCACAGTCCGACATTGGAAGCCCTCGCACTCCCCGATCAGGTATGTCAACAGCATCTGGTAGAGGGATCTTATTGACCAGAGGTGCAGATATTGCATCACCGCGCTCTCCCGGATCACATACCGAAATGTCTCCTGGGGGCATCAACTTCCTCGATGACAGAAACCTGATGAACAGCCACGGGAAGGCTCAGCCAAACGAGGAGGATGGCCCCTCGGCCGCTGATTACGATCCTACTGGAGACATGAAGGAGGATGAACGACGACATGAGCTCCGGCACGGAAACGTCGTACTTCATGGTGAGCAGCATCCCATTGCATCGGAACAGCAGCCACAGGAAGATGTTCAGAAAGAGTCTACCGAAAAGACCGGTGGTGATGATGACGATGATGACTTCGATATGTTTGCGGAAGACTTTGACGAGGAAAAGTATGCCACAAAACCTGTCGAGCCGGTCGCACCTATCGAGGGCGACGGCAAGGCCCCTGATGTCCCAGCTATCAAGGGAGGTATTCTCGAAGGTGACGACAAAGATGGCTACTACAAGATTCGCATTGGTGAAGTCTTGAATGGTCGGTATCAGATCCAGGCAGCACTGGGAAGGGGTATGTTCTCAGGGGTAGCCCGTGCCGTCGACATCACCACGAAGGAGCTCGTCGCTATCAAGATGATGCGAAACAATGACGCCCTCCGAAAGGGAGGATACACAGAAATTGCTATTCTGGAGAAGCTCAACGAGGCCGACCCTGAAGGTCGCAAGCACATCATCAAGTTTATCCGCCAGTTCGACTACAAGGGCCATCTGTGCATGGTATTCGAGAACCTGAGCATGAACTTGCGAGAGGTTTTGCGAAAGTTTGGTAACAATGTGGGTATCAATCTTGGAGCGACGCGAGCATACGCATACCAGATCTTTGTCGCTCTCGCCCACATGCGAAAGTGCAGCATCATTCATGCTGATCTCAAACCGGACAACATCTTGGTATGCAACCCCACGATGCTAACATCAAGACACGCGAGTGCTAACTATAGTAGGTAAACGAGAGTCACAACGTGCTAAAGATCTGTGATTTGGGTACGGCTATCGACAAGACGGATGCGGCGACAGCGCATATGGATGTCACTCCATACCTCGTCAGTCGATTCTACCGAGCGCCGGAGATTATTCTGGGCATTCCTTACGATTACGCCGTCGACATGTGGTCCATCGGCTGCACGTTGTATGAGATGTACACCGGCAAAATCCTCTTTGCTGGGGACAGCAACAATCAGATGCTCAAGGCAATTATGGAGATCAGAGGAAGGTTAACGCCGAAGTTGTTCAAGCGTGGTCAACTATCGCCAGCTCATTTCGACGACAAGGGACAATTCGTCAGCATCGAACGAGACAAGGTTCTCGGCAAGGTATGTTGTGATTCCATTCATTCACTCCCTCCACGTTGTTTCTGTTGTTGTTTTTGCCATCACACTCCTTGCATCTGCCTACAAGCGCCATATGGCCATGCTCTTGGTGGCCACCCACGCGAGGCCTATGCTATTTTTGCCACAATGGCTGGGGGCTGTTCCATCATGGGGCTCTGCGAGCGTAAGCGCCTACGTTAGATCCCTTGCAGACTGAAGCGCTCGGGATATGTGGGGTAATTTGACGATGACCAACACCACCCACATAACGGTCGATAGATCAAAACAACAGTCATCAGGCATGTTTGATCTCAGCCGCCCTTGCGGGGTTCTCGAACAAACTCAGCAAGGGATGGATGGATGGTGTGATGAGATGGGGTTACAGAACGCCTCGAGATCCTTTCAAGGTTAAAGATCAGGTCGCATGACTTGTTTTGTCTCGGTAGATCGGACTCCCTCTCAGCGTCAGTCACGATGACCTACATATCCCTTGCATACGAGTTCAACGGCTGCTAAGAGTTTGGCCAAGCGCTCAGCCCTTGTTGACATGCGCATTCACATGGAGAATTCCTTTTCCCATTTTAGAACTATGAGTCAGGAATGGATAACTAACAGATTGTGCTTACAGACAACCGTCCGAACGATGGCGGTGGTAAAGCCGACCCGGGACCTACGGACAAGACTCATGGCTGCATCATCAGGGATGAATGACGCGGAAACGAGGGACCTGAACCACTTCATTGATCTCCTCGAGCACTGTCTTACACTCAATCCCGACAAAAGGATGAAGCCGGCTGATGCACTGCGCCATCCCTTCTTTACTGCACGGGCGGGACATGTACGTCGGTAAGGAGGGTGTTAAGCATTCGGATCATGGATTCATGACGCTGTTTTGAGACAATCAAAGGCGCGGGATGAGAGATTTTCGGGGCAAGATATTTACTTGGCTAGACAAAGCAAGGGAGGATAATGGCTGGTTCAAACATGTGGTGGTTTGATTGATGTCTCTGAACGTATCACCGCCGTTTTTATGTCATGCCTTGTTATGTCTCACCTTGTCTGTTATGTCTCGCATGAGGCCGATTTTATTGGAGTCTAGACTTGGAAGAAGCAGGCTAGAAGTTTTGATGGAGTTCTGGAGTATCAATCTTTAACGAGGGTCTAAAACAAATGCCTACAAAGTTGTAATAACATAGCTACTAAGGAGTCGCTAAGTAATGTTCGGATTGTTTGATGAATGATCGCCGATGATTGAGTGAGTCTTTTTACGATGCGTGACCTCGTACTCGCTGTATTCCGAGTCACATAACGCCCGGCTCATACGGGAGGAATCCACATGCTCGGGCTTGGTATTGAGGTTGAGGCTCCCAGGGACGGAGTGGCGATGCAGGCGTGGGCTTGCTTACCCGCGTGAGCGTGAGCACGCCAGGCAGCCTACGCTAGGTGAACATGTTGTGCATTTTCTAGGCTATATTATTCATTCCAAGTTCTTCAAGTTTGACAGCCTGATAGGCAGAAGGCAGAGGCAGAGACGGGGCGTAACGATCAGGGCTGATTACATATTGTGGTTAGGTTTGCTTGATTTGATTGCTGGCAACCGATGTTACATTTCGAGATTTTTGTTGTGGATGATTTGGGGGACACGGGGTTATGGTCTGTGTAAGTCGCTTGGTCGGGATGGAGAGTGGTTGGTCAGACTATCAAAGAAGGGAGTTCTTTGTGCTTGAGAAGTTGACGTCAATGAGGTCACACAGGTAATGTCAGTGGGCGAGCAAGTTGTGACGTTTGTGCCGATGATTGTCGTGATGTGATGTACACGAGAGCTCAAAGGTGAGGCTTTTGATGATCCAATATCCGATATCCCTTGCTTGATCAACAATGTCACAGATCGTCGCTCATTCTTGTCTTGAGCGATCTTATCGTTTTCCGGATGTACCGAAAGCGGTGCTTGCCCTGCATTATGATGTGCAGGAATAAAATTGTTGACTGTAACACCCTTCTCATACAAACCTGTAACAGAACCTGCGACGGAGATTGCGCTCAGACTCGGAGCAGGGCAAGGATCCCTTGAGCTTGAGGGTTTGATGAAATCAGAGTGGATTCGGGATTTTCTCAGCCTCACTTTATCGCAGGGGCAGTTTGAGACATTATGACAGGCTGTGGCGAGAGTGTCGTCAGGATCGGCGGGTTTTGTTTCGATGGGTTATTCATTGGTGCAATTTTGCTGGGTTTTGCTGCTGATTGCCCTGCAAGTTTCATGAGGAGAGATGATCCGTCCAGTAGAAGTTTGCTAGCCTGTGATTCGGGAGACCTACAGGACGTCGGTTTGTGTTCTTGGTGAGGGTTCTTGTGTTGGATGATGATCAGGTCAATGCGACATTTATGATGTTTCGTGTGATCGGACACGATAACTGTGAATGGACAACGAATTGCTGTGAGATGTACTACCCGCCCTGGCAAATAAGTGAATATACAATCATCAACAGTAGAAGAACCATGTTATCTTGCTTGGGTACAGGGTAACATAACATAACCGTTTGTGTTTGTGATGCTCAGTGTCCTACCCCGGGTCCGCTCCGTGACGGCATCTCCAGATCCCAGCTCCATATGAACATGGCACGGCCGATTCGAACAAGAATGGAGGCCGATTATGAGCGGTCCTTGACTTCGTGTATCCGGACCATTCCCCTTCCCTTATGCCACATACTCAAAGGAACCGTATCAATTCTAGACCACGGCTGAGCATCATCAAGATCTTGAACTTGCTAGCGAGAGTCAATGTGACGCTTCTATGTAGTTCTGGATCGTGCTACAATTGGTCCAACTCGATCTTCAACTTCACAAGTCGTTGATGCAAATCATGGCCCCTCCAGGCGCCGCGGATGTCATCCCGTAAGCTTCACCACCACCCAATAAAGTCCCCGCCCCTACTTTACTTTACTTAGTGATGCGCCGTTGAGAGTCGAGACCGGCAGTGCATTAGACTTCGAACCAAGGCGACAACGTTAGGTTTCTCTTTACGATAGCCACGAGCCCGTAAATGATCGGCCATGATGCGATACATTTCTGGTATATCTCAAATTATATTCAAGCTGATCAATGAGCGTGTTTCTCATGCCCCGTCTAGCCCGTCCCCTTCTCCGGGCCTCGTGACACATCCTGTGTGTTGCATTGTCCTCCCTTGCGTCCACACGCTACGCATAACCAGCCCTTGCAGACATTCAGCCTTTTGGCGGTGAATCTACCTACAAGACAGAGAGGCTTTGATATCAGCCCACCTCGAAACGGGCAGTCTTGGCTCTAGCGGTGCAGCTCAGCTTGACGTTTGAGACGGTCTTCTATCTCATGATGGCGTCTTCATTGACCAAAGTTTACAAGGAGATACGTAGTGAGTGGTTATCTCCAAGAGATAACTGCTGATCGATTCGGCACTGCATGTGATGGTGGTCGTATCTCCCCAGAGGCTTTCGATGATCGATCTTTAGATCGTTATCAGACCAGAAACGAGTCCCAGCTCTCGCTTCCACTCCAAAGTCCCATTGTCAACAGTAAGGATCTCTCAATCGGGCTAGAAACACCACACTTGAGAAAGATATCATGCAAACCAAGCCAAGGTGATACCAGCGCCGCCGGTTCAGAGACGAACGCAACCATGTTCCCGGGGAAGTAGCCCTGGCGGCAGTTGATGGTGTGCTCTCGATTGCTCATACTCAATGCGAGTGACTGCCCTAGCTGCCCTCCTACCTTTGTTCCCCTCTGCATCTCCCGATCTACCTAGGACTTGGACTATGGCTGAGGTCTTGTGCCGTTGTAGCAAGCTGGACTCAACCGTAGAGATGCATAACCATGACTCAAGATGCGCATAGCTTCTCTAAGTGAGTGCATAGACGGCAGTGTTGGGGATAACTCCCTATTGGATCGATATGGCATGTGGTTAACCTTTTCCTGCTTGGAACTGCCAGAGTAACATCCCGATTTGCTGGCTGTTCTTATTCGCAACCAAACCAACCAACAATGAATGCATAAAGCAGCTGGTATCGAACCAGGATGGAGCAAGCTCTTGCATTGCCGTCGCTTGGTGCGAGAGCCAGTGGTTCAATCAAGTTGCAAGCAGTGCAGTACAGTAGAGGCGAGCAGGTTTCGGTCAGCGGTCGAACGAAATCAGCCCATGCATAACATATGCTGAGACAGAAGAGTTTAGCGCATAATGTTTGTTTTGCCCATGGTCATCGCCATGAAAGAAAAAAAAGCTCGAACCCTCATGAAGCAATGTTTGAGGCCATAAAAAAACGCCATGCTTCAGCTACAGTAGATAGCGGCGTATGATCGACGCCCCGGACTCAGAAACTGGAGATTAATTACGTAGAGCAATTTTTCTTTCTTTGACTTTTGACTCAGGTGGCATTGGCGTCAGAGGAATCAGTGCTCGCTGGCGAGAGATGGGTCGATTCCAGGGATATCCCTGTAGCTCAAGGATCAGACAGCGGCCTCACTCTGTGTCAAGTGGATCGAGATGATATGTTTAGAGCTCAGTGCGCGGTAAAGAACAGGGCTACAACGGGGAATAACCAAGTCGGAGATGATTGCTGGAGGGAGATCTGAGTGCCAGGGGCCTAAACCTCGAAGGGTTTAGATGCACCCGTGATTTTTGACAATGCAGTTGATGGTTGTTTGGTAATCACGGTGAAAAGTCCATTCTCGAATGCCCTGACCGCTTCTCTCGGGCCCATCCAATCGACCCGCCCATCTTTTGACAACTGTTAGCAATGAGACACTGTCAGACTGTCTTGTTTTTAGGGGACCACTCAACTGAGCTGGAATACCAGGGGCCCTTGGAGGAATTCGGACTTATTGACATGGAATAGGGTAGGCGAGACGGTACCGGTATTTTGGACGATTGTCAAGCTGCTGCTTTACTTCGTTCGCTTCACCTGAAGTTCTATCAAGAATTCCACTTGGATGCATGGAGAAACACGTTGGGGGCGCTGAGATCATGCGATAATGGTTCGTGGCTGGAACAACTGATTGAGGTTGAAAACAAGTGATCAGTAAGAAAAATGAATGCCTCGTCGCCTCAATTCCTCCTCAATCTGTCAGTGTCAGTCAAGGCTCGCTCAGATCCGATATTCGTTCGAGGCCACTGTACGATACCCGTTCACATGGATCCGATGACATGACAGGAACTGAACTGGAAGCAACCCGAGCCCACGTACGCATACGCATTCACATTCTCATTTCACATTCTCACCGTAAAGTGAAAAGTCGTCGTCGTTATCAGTTAGACTACCATCCATGCCATGCATCCAACGGGTGAAAGAGATCACAGGCCGATAAAGACAGGCAACGGGCCACATTCCTTAGGGCCTGTACAGCCTCTCATTGGACGCCTCTTCTGCAACCCGTCCCCGTTTCCCATCAGTCAGCCTCACTGTAACTTGGTAGAGCTGCCACTGTCACCGTCGTGGCCTGTTCAAGGGGTCTCTTGACTTGACAAGCAAGTGAACTGTGCTGTGCTGTTTGGAAACTCTGTGTCTTGTTTGGTCCTATATGACAGGGGGACACAGACACCACTCATTCACTCTACCTGCATCTCACCGCGGCCTGGGACCGCTGGGTGGTACTGACTGACGCACCCGAGCTCTGCACCTGTCTGCTTCGAGTAATATGGGATTCCCGGGGTGCTTGGCCAGCAGCCCGTGAGGACGCTGCAAACAGACACAGAGGGTAGAGCAGAGCTGCCAGCGGGCGGGTTGAGGCCCCTTCGAAGACATGCCGTTAGACGGATACGTGCAGAGACAGCCAAATGGATATCTGATGGCAGGCCTCGTCTCGCTTCAAGTCAGACAAAGACAACCAGCCAGGGCTGTCAGTATTCGCCGACAGAGGTTCGCTTATGGATGAAACAACATGTGCTGCTTTGCTTTCTTTTGATCAACCTAGAATAAGCAAGCAAATCTCATTTCCTCTTGTCAGCCTTGTTGAGAATACAGTATGTGATGAACATGGCAAAGCATGACCTGACCATGGATGATGATATCTCGATATTTGATACACTTTAGCCTCGAACCAATCAAAGCTCAAGGGTGGCAGGGCAGATTGAAAAGCACGAGGTTGAAGAATAGAGATGGCTCACCAAGAATGTCGATCTTATCTTTCTGCAGAGGAGAGGCATACAGCAACAACGGAGCTGGCATAAACTTATGCAGCGCCTAGCAGCTCTAGCCGCACAGCGGGGACGTTCACTGGCTGGAGGGGCAAAATAGCGACCCTCATTAGTGAGGGGATCGACGTAATTCAGCATCTGCATTCTGCAACAGTGGTGCCAGTTCACTTTACATTGAATTCACATTCACATTTCAGCCCCCCCAAGATAATTATCCATCCATTATTATCACACAGACGGTAAGTAACTGGGTGTGTATCCGTTTCCATGACTTCATGCATTCCTTTTTGTGCAAAAACATGTCGCCAAGCGCCTCAGACGCCCATCTGATAGCCAATCGAGTCGCAAACTCAATCGTATCTGGGCGAAAAAAAGGTTTGTTGTCCCGTTCCAGTTGTTGCTCAGAGGCAGGTCCGGCAAAAGTATGTGTGTAGGGGAGACACGACACGGCCGGACTCAAACTCTGTGTGTGATGAGAGTTCCAACGTGCAGAGTGACGCCGGCCTCCGACGTCTCCGCTCCAGAAGAGAGTGAGTATCGTGTACGCCTACGCCGCCCCGGCCGGGAGAGCAGATGGATGTTGGGAAGGACAGTGGCAGCCACACGGAGGCAAAGCTACCGCCAAACTGTGATTCATCACGGGGGCTGTTGATTATGACGATTCGCCCGACGGGTGGACCTCAGAAGCCAGTCAAGTCACAGAGAGGACACGCAGCACAAGAGACGGTTACGGCACAGCGCACTCTTCCCTTTCTTGGGGGGTGTCAGCAGAGCAAAGAAACACACACAGCACAGCACAACACAGGCACCGCCCAGTTTGCTAGAGATCTGCCGCCACCAGAGGCCTATGACTGGTTCGAGGCAGGCTTCAAGTGGCAGTGGGCCGATGGATGGCGTTAGTGCTGAGAACTGATGAGTGAGAGTCTCAGTCACAGAACAGAGCAGAAAGCCTAAAAAGATGATGGTGGGCCTGGGAGGAACCTGAGAGGACGTGGCCTGGAGACAGTGACACAGAGAGAACCACTTCTAAACGGATCCTTGCCTTTTCGTATATTGCTCAGCGTCACCAAACCAAGTCCTCTGTCCAATCCCTGCCTCTCGTCCAACGCCTCACGAGCCAAGGACGCCCCCCCCTTCCCTCTGGCTCTACGCCCAGACAAGAATAGAGCATTAACGCAACGCTACGCTACGCGACGCAACGCTAACGCGACCGCACAACGAGGCCAAAAGGCCAAGACCCAAGACAGGGCCATACCCATGCTCATTAATCTCTCCAACTGGACAAGGGTATGATTGAGGCGGTGGGTCCTGCTCCACGCAACGCAATCCCAAGCCCGAGGCGTGGATGGATAGTGGATGTGTCAAGTGTGAGCGAGTGAGTGAAGCTGCTCGACTAGAGCCTGTGCAGTACGTACCGTCAAGTCTTGGGTGGGTGTGTGTCTGTCTCGCTCGCCTTGTCCTTGTTCGCTTGAGAGACTTAACTTATCTATCGTCTCTGCCCATCTCCAAACTCGGCTGGATCTAGTTTGAGGAACCTCTATCACCACTTTCACGACACTCCTTCCGGCAACCTTCTCATCTCACTCTCTCGCAGACGTGACCTTCTGGTCTACTCTTGTCGAACAACAACTCTTCAACCTCCCACTCGACAATATCTCCCCTGGAAGGCCGACAAAACTCACTCTTCTCTCATCTCTCTTCTCGACCCGTTGATTCGGCCATCGGGACCTCAAAAGCTACTACTTCACCCACCAACCACACCCCAAGGAACTCTTTTTAATAACGACCCGTTTGGAACTACACTGGACCGGACTGGACTTTGGAACAGGATCTCCCATCTCAGGCCGTAGGAAAATACTCTGTGTTTTCTTCTCTTTCCTTTTCTTGCTGCTGTATGCCGTGCCGTTTTGGATTATCTCTCTGCCGGCCCTAGGATCTACTTCAACCTCGAACAAGAGAATACAACCCAGTTTCTAGGATTACTTCGTGAGATATCAACCAGATAACATGCAGCAACATGCCATATTCGGTTACCAAACCCCTCCGCCCTCTCCAGGATTCGATCATCCCAAGTGCACAGTTCAACAACCATTTGCGGCCCCTCACTCTCGACACTTCCAGAACCGATGCGTCCCTCTCGCCCCGGAGGCCAGGCTAGGCCGCGTGCTTGAGGGTACTCTCCAGCTTACTGACATCCTTGGAACTGGCGCCTATGGCGTCGTGTACCTTGCCGTCGATCTCAAGACCGGAGGTAAATACGCTGTCAAGTGCTTGAGCAAGTTCAATCCCGATGGAACCCCTTTGGAATCCAGACAATTTGCCTACCAACAACGAGAGATCCGTCTTCACTGGAAGGCATCGGAACACTCCAACGTGGTCCAGATGCTCAAGATTGTGAATGATCCTGACTGCATCTATGTTATTCTCGAGTACTGCCCTGAGGGCGATCTCTTCTTGAATATCACTGAGCGCGGTCAATATGTTGGTAAGGATGAACTATCAAGGAATATCTTTCTGCAAATCCTGGATGCCGTTGAACACTGCCACAACCTTGGAATCTACCACCGGGACCTCAAGCCGGAGAACATCTTGGTGACAGACCACGGAGACACTGTTAAGCTGGCTGACTTTGGTCTTGCTACTTCCGATGATCGATCCGAGGACTACGGATGCGGTTCAACATTCTACATGAGTCCAGGTACATACAACTCTCCCCTACCCGCCCTCCCCTCTCCCCTCGAAAGCACCCCTTTGCATCTTGATGTTATCACGGATGGGAGAGACAACT
>JABEEM010001595.1:0-13132 GCA_013363185.1 Fusarium secorum | reverse complement strand
GGACAAGGAAATACTCGCTGACTCCATTATTCTAGCGCGCGTGCGGCCCAGAATATATAAGGGAATCACAGACCTGTCATTGCCTCAAACCGGCATCGGGAAAAGTACAGAGATCGTAGTAACAAAGACAGGAAAGACAAGGTTCGCAAAGATCGACATTGGGATAGGGGCCGACGCGACCGCGGTAATATATTGGTGACAATGAGGTGTGGCGGTATCGTTTGTGGTCAGAGTATATTCGAACAGTCAATGGAATTTATTTGATAGTGGCTTATGCATGCCCAATCAAGAAGAAAAGAGGCTCCCTTTAGCATCAGCTTAATTTTGGCGATTCAAAGACCTTCATGCCAAAGCTGCAAGGCTTAGGATTTTCTGTCCTTAGTAAGGAGCCTCATCGGAGCTTCCATTGGGCATAGGGAGACTCCCCAGATGTATAAGCGAAATTCAAGCAGCCGTTACATGTAGCTATCGGAATGAATGTTCATTTGGGCATTATCTTGATGTATTACGAGCTGGGGAGATAAGTCTTTTAGGCGTTAGAAAGAAACGCCAAAAATCTAGATATAACTAATATCTAAACAGTCACCGATTCGCTAAACTTAAGAAACCCCCATCTACTCCAGCAGCTGGCTTCGGCAAAGTCTTGTGGACAGCAAGAATTATTAAGATATGCAAAGGTCCCTACCTCTCGACAGGCAGCTCTGCCGTCTGTCACTGGTATTGTTTTCAAGGCAGTGCGGTTCAAATTGTCAAAACTCTGGCTTTATATTGCGACGCGAATCAGGGATAATTACTAGGATTTGGCTCATAAGTCTACTAAATCCATTGTAAATTGTCTCAAGGTTGTAAAAAGCGTCCTCATCAATTACTGTGGCTTAGGATTCAAGGCCTCAGCTTGTGATGTGACACACAGTGTTAATTCACCTTGATGAGCTCTTATTGGTGGGTGTTCCAGTGAGTTAAAGTCCCTGTAACCTCAAAGTAACCGAGACGCTAGAGAAGCCAACATCTTCGACCGCTTCAAAAACCATGCCATGGCAAACTCTGAAGCCGCTGACGGCTGAAGTCTAAAAATAACCCTGACGCTCATGTCGACATCGCATATCACTTACGATGATCTAGAGCTCGACGTGTCCTGCATGGTTCTTGTGTCTTGCGCAATAGCCTCAGTGGACGATGATGTGTCGCCGATACATGGGTCATATGAGACAGGTGAGCTATGCAGCCCAGTTCTCTGTCAAGGGCAACATTGGAGCTAACTATAGCAGATATAGGACTGTTACTGGCACCGAGTACGCTGATCACGCGCTATTGTGTAACCCTTCACGCTCTACAGGGAGAAGCTGCTCGACCTCACACGGTCGGTAGGTGCGGGGGGGGCATTCTTATGAGCAGCACACGTTGGCTGCTCGCACGAAAGTCGTGGTCTGCGACTGAAACTGAGAGCTTATAATCACCGCACAGAACATAGATGCTTGCTGCAGCGCGGAACAATAATTTGGGAATGGGTAAATAACGATTGCGCAAGGTCAGGTAGGAGTTAGGTAATTGTTGGTTTGTCTTGAGACGAAAGATGGACCGATGCCTACTGAGGTCACGTGCAATCCCACGATTGTCTTGAGCAAAGCATTCCACCTGAATCTGGGCATTTCTAACACACTGAAATACTTCTATTCAACCTGCTTCCACATCCTTTCCAAAACTCCAACCCTCGCCACAGCCGCGGGACCTGTCGCAGCAGCCCCGACCTGCTGCATCGAATGATCCGCCATCGCCGCCTGCAACAGCTGCTCATTCTGATATCCATGCCCAACCGTCGAATTTCCTACCGTATGATCATAATAAAAGTTCGTTGCGTTCAGATTTCCTGCTGCGCTGAACGTTACAGCTGCGAGACCGAGTGTTTGAGCCTGACCGAGAGCGTGTTTGGCAGCTGCTAGCATCCTGTTCATTTCGGGCACTGTCCGGAGATACACTTCGCGGCGTTGACGGGCGAACGATAGGAAGGATGCTAGGTCTTGGGTTTTGCATGCGTTCTTGTAAAGTTGCCGCATGCGAGGGGAGTAGAGATCACAGAGTCGGGACTCAGCGACTTGGTTTCCCTTCATGGTGAAGTGTTTCTCTAACTTCGTACCCTTCGCTACAACCACGTAGCATTCTTGACAGATGTGGGCATTTTCCCATCCCCACCATCGACGATTCTTCGACAATTCGAGATCGATCTTGGGACACCCTGGTGCGGTAATGAGGTTCACTGCCAATTCGCTGAGTGGTCGCCAATCGTTGATGTAAGCTGCCTCGGCGAACTTCTGTAAGAAGAGCACTCCACGAGGAAACCCAGGCAGGTTAAAGGAACATAGACGCGCCTCAGATGGTCCAACAGAATGCTTGACTTTGAAGAAGTGCGTCATGTTCATCGTAGCTACAGTACCCGCCATACACGTCGCGCAAACGTCGAATTCCGGAGGATCACTCGGAAGCGTATACCAGCGAATTCCCCTTGCGCCCTGAGGATTACAAGACGGGTGCTGTGAGATGCTTTGCAGAGTGTTCCAGAATCTTGGGTAGTTGCCCTTGTCAACCGCCCGAATGATTGGGATGAGCATGTTGGCCTGTCCCATGTCACACGATGCCTCCTGTGAAGGCCCAAGACGAGCTGTGCGGAAAGATTGACTTTCGGTAGACTCGTGGAAGTAATCCCAATAGCAAGCTTCGCAGACCGAGAATTTGGATGGGCCGCGTGAAGACATAAACCAAGTCCTCTCTGGGCCTGCGACAGGTTGTGCTTTGGGACACGGCGGAAGCTGCAGCCTCTTGTAGAACCCCGTGGTGAAAGCTGTCCAGTTGTTGTTGGGTGAATAGAGCTTGAGCATACGGCGGATGTACCAAATATTATGATCACAACTTGCAGCGCCCTGAGGCTTATGTGTACTAAACCTGTTGCCGAACGAGGTATGTCTGAAGTAGTCTTCATAGCAAGGCTTGCAAATTGCCATCTCCGGCCGATCTGGTGGGCAGTACCACTCTTGCCCCTCGACTGACTTATCCTCCGGACAACGACCTAGCGCAGGTCTCATGGCCATGAAGCTCATCATGTTATCGAGGCTCATTGATGAGAGAGCAGCTGGCCAAAGATAGTCTTTGATACGGGGCGTACCGAACAGACATTGTCGATCTAATCTGTCATCGTGCCATACCGGTGTAAACGTGTCTCGAAACGGTGAGTTAAGAATTCGATCTGCGTAGCAACGGCTGCAAATGACAAAGTCTGGGTATGAACTGTGGATGAACCAGTAGGTCGGTAGTGTGAATGGCATGTCGATACATTCGGTTACCGGTTGAATTCCCAATGGCATAGGGGTGCTAGGGCCTCTGTTGGAGACAGCCTGGTTAGGTGAAACTTCAACATGTTGAGGTACTGGAGCACTTCCGCTCGCTGGTAGCTCCCGGGGAGGCTGTTGGGACTGATAAGGGTGTTGTTGCTGATGATACTGCTGCGGTGGAGGCGAGGAGGGTACAGGCGAACCCTGGAGTTCCGCCTGGGGCTGCGCTGGTGGAGGAGGGTAATTCTGATAGTATTGCTGCTGCTGCTGCGGTTCATATGGCGCCGGGTATCCGGGAGAGTTGCCATACTGCTGAGCCTGTTGTTGCTGTTGCTGTTGTGGTGATGGGTACCCAGCAGGCTGTTGCTGCTGTTGCTGTAAATCCCTCCCAGCCTGCCTCACTGCTTTCTCCGCGTCGGACAGAAATTTAGTTAGTCTACCCATTTGTTCACACAGATTACAGCAGTATTAGACGAGAGAATTACACAGTGAGTCAAATATCTCAGCTGAGCACTTATACTTGGACCATGCTGCCCCACAGATGTCGTTCCGTGCCGACATTGCCGATCAGTATGCCTCGTTTTCCCAGTTAGGCTGGACTAACTCAATTGGATTGACAGCTAGGAGAGATAGAAGCTTATTGGACTCGGAGCAATTACAAACCCGGCATGGAACATGCTGACTTCGTTTGTGTTGCGCCCTGCTGCGGCGTGATTTATCCCTGTTGAGGTTGACGTGACTCGACGATAGAGAGAAACCAGACTGCTCGGCCCTCTTCGCAACCATCAAATTAAGCTTCAAATTGACTGTAGTCTAGTATATCTATTCTAGTTCTTCTGTTACTTTTATATCTCTCTTTATCGGGTCGCATTCTTTTAGGCGCAGACATGGAGCTATCCCCATTGACAGCCATGCAAAAACAAGCTACCAAAAACGCGAACAGCAGACCGACATGTATAACACTCTCATTCTGGACCACAACATCACGCTTCGATCCTTGCTTAGACTGGCCCCTGGGAAAGCAAATCACTTAGAAGACGCCTGGGATGAAGCGCGCGGTAACCCGACTCCATGCAACCCATTTCTCTCCAAATGTCTCTTTCAACATTTTCTCCTCATCCTTCACCCTCATCATAAGCCTTCGCAAGATTCCAACCACGAGAACCAAGCAAAAGATCAGGCCCCAGCCGCTAACTATCGATCGGAAGCCATGAGGAATCCAGCAACCGAAGGCGCCGTCCCATCGCAAGAACAGGGCGAGATTGACGACCAAGACCACAATTTGCCCCGTGTATCCAGGATGTTGAATATATCGATAAATACCATCCGTCATCAAAGTATCAGGCGGTCCAAGTTGAAAAGTGAAGTTCTTTCCAAGTTGAGCAAAGGCCGTGAGTCGAAGAGGTCCGCCGACGAGAATGATCATCGAGAGACAAGCCAGTGTATATAAATTCCAGCTGAACAGCTCCGAGTTCAAGTTCTCCGAATGAGGACATACGAGGCTGCAATCACCGTAGCCTATTGAAATGAGGGCATGGAAAACACCAACGCTGACAGCAAGAATTCGTCGGATTCGTGCTGCAGTTGGGCTGGCGTAGGTTCCGAGACTGTCTTGCTTCCAGCCGTCGCGTGGAATCTCGTTGGGCGGTTTGAAGCAGGACATGGTGATGAGGCTGGACAGTAGAACTGCCCCTGCGAAAGAGGCTTGGTAGAATGCTGCCATCGATTTAAAATTTCTGAAATGTAGATTTAGCTGAAGATGAAACTCTATGAGATTACTGGCTTGAGATCAAGGGTGGTTGTTGAATGCTGCTGTCTTTTTAAATAGCCTCAGCATCGGTGGTCGGCGGTTATAGCCCCCGACATGCGCTGGGCGTGTGACGCCCTACCGCTCGATATTTCTTGGTACCTTCTCATTTCCTTTATAGTCATCGGCAAACTTTCAGCCGATTGGCCGTCTTGAATGTCGTATGATTATTCTACTAATACGATTAATAATCCTGACAACAAACACAACGATTCAGCATCGGAGTTTTACATAATGCTGACCTCGACACCAAAGGCTAGACGTTTGACTTGCCAAAGGATAAAAGGAATGATAGTTGTATCTTCACGTTTCCAAAGATCATCTGCGTAGACCTGTACGGGTTGGGAAGACACTCGTTCTGTCGGTGCCCAACTGTATTGGAAGACGGAGAAATAACACGGCTTTGGATACCTCAACTTCTATGGTCAATTTATTACACCTGAAGAGCCTTAAGAAAAGCGCGAGAAACAGCCGACTATATACCCGTTGCAATTGCTTTATATGAAGCTATAGCGCACCGGGTGCTTGTCATCTGCCAACCCTCACATATCACATATCTATTCATCTCTTCAACCTGATACCCGGTAAAACAGTATTAATTGCAAGAATGCAAAATAAAACCCTCAGCTACAGTCCAGTAACTCTAAACTAGCCGGATACCTCAGGGCATCTTACCCCACCCTTGTCCTCCCTGTCGCCATAACGGCCATTCGGTACCTCTGTAAATCCGTTCAACCGCGAGATCGCACCTAAGACTGGCTGCAGTGATTAGATACATCGTTACTAACCGTGCAACTCATAATGAACTCTTCATACCGACCAACTTATACCAAATCCTGCCACGGATGTTCAAAGATGTAAAGATAAGAGGGCATGTATAGCATAGTCGAGTGCGGGCTGAGGCTAACCTTTATACGAGGTAAAATGCGATCAAGGAAGGCCAAGATGCAAACTATGTGAGGATGCAGGCTCGTCATGTCCTGGCTATGCCTTGAACTTGCGATGGGCTGCTAAGAACCAACTGCAACTGAAGTCTGTCAGCTCTGGCCAAATGCCTCGGACGAGAAGAGGCCATCAATCATGCTCAAGTTCAACCAGTCATATGAATGAGGGAGAAGCCATCGGTATCACGACGTCAACATTGGATCCCGTGCTATTATTCCCTCAGTTTGGAGATGCCAACCCAATGCCATTCCCAGCACTGAATGTCTCCGACATCCTCGGCTTAGGGGAGGATCCTTCAGTTTCACAATCATTCATTCCATATCTCGCTGTATGAAGCCGGATCAAGACCCCAGGCCCACATCCTCCGCTCAATAATACCTACGCTCTTCAATTCTCAGACTGGAACTTTGACTACTCGATTCCTAGGCTAGATGGAAGTATCATAGTCGGAGGGGGGGCTCGCGATGCGTATATTAGATTTGTTGACTCATGGTACGGGAACTTCGATGACACGCAAGTCATCGACGACGCGCGACCTTACTTTGATGGCTACATGCAGAGGCATTTCCATGGATGGGAGGACAGAGGAGCATATGATGACGACATCTGGACTGGAAGGAAGTCCTATAACCTCCTAGCCTTAATACTGAAAGAAAGCTGACATCAAACTAGTCATGGGGTACTCTTCCGACCGGCTCCCTCGAGTCGGACCTATACCTGGGCGACCAGGTATGTTTATCATGGGAGGCTTCACTGGCCATGGTATGCCGCAAATCTACTTGTGCGGATAAGCCATGGCCAAGTTTCTCCTCAAGGATGCTTCATTCAAGGAGACCGGGTTGCCCTGATTGTTTGAAGAAACACAGGCTCGTTTAGAAGACCCAAGAGACAGAATGCTGGAGTTATATGCTTCGGTTCTCAACCCTTCGAAATGATAACGACTTCGGCAAAGGCTGAGATCAGGCCAAGTTTCGCCATTAGAAGTTTCAAGTTCTTTTGTCTTGATAGATTCAGTTGTTATTGTTAATTTGATCCATAATCTCCAGGTTGCGATAACTATTATTGTTATCGTTTTGTTTATGGTGACCTCAACTCTCGCAACTGAGGCTATGAGCATTAGACACATTAAAATTCAATCAAACTCGAGCAAGGACACACCCTGTAGCTATTATGATCAATCACATTATTATGAGTTGTCAGCCTTGGAGCCTGGCTTTGTGCATTGTGGTTGGTTGGTTAGTTGTTTCTTCCCTGCTCGTCAAGTCACGTGTAGTTCGCCGCAGGTCGCCGTCAGAATAAGGCAGACTTCCCCCTTTTCAGCCCTGTTTTCAATCTTTACAATTGATCTTTCTTTGTTTTCTAATCTTCATGCTGATTTGATAGCTGGTGTATCGTCGTCTGTTTACAAGTTTGTTGCATTGTCACCCCGGGTCGAGTAAAAGTATCCCAATTTACGACCACTATCTGGCGTCCAGCAAAAAGCCCAAATGTCGGCTGCAATTGGCAGACCGCAACGTCCCATCTCACGAGCCGACTTTCCGCTTGCCATCATCTGTGCCCTCTCCCTCGAAGCCGATGCGATAGAAGCCCTGTTCGATGAACATTGGGACTGTAATGTCTACAGCAAAGCCCCCGGTGACCCCAACTCCTACTCAACTGGACGCATCGGCTATCATAATGTCGTACTCGCCTACATGCCCGAAGCAGGAAAGGCCAACGGAGCCGCTGTCGCGACCAATTGTCGCGTGAGCTTCCCCCATGTCAAACTAGCCATCGTCGTCGGGATCTGTGGAGTAATCCCTTTCACCCCCGGCCCTCGAGATGCACACCATGAGATCATTTTGGGAGATGTCATTGTCAGCCAAAGCGTTGTTCAGTACGACTTGGGACGACAATACCCTGGTAGCTTTGAGTACAAAGACACAAATGAAGAGGCTCTCGGGAGACCCAACGTTGAGATTCGCTCCCTGCTATCGAAGCTGAAGAGCCTCCGAGTACGAAGAGCATTGGAATCCGACATGAAAAGTTTCCTGTCACTACTCCAGGAAGATCGAGAACTTGCAGCCCATCACCCTGGACCCGGGACAGATCACCTGTACGAGGCTGCCTACCGGCATGTCGACAAAGACATGCCGTGTGACAAGTGCGGCTGCGACGGAAAGCTTGTGCCGCGAGAGCGGCTCAGACAGGGGGTGCCAGAGCCTAAGGTGCATTTTGGAAGGATCGCTTCCGGCGACACGGTCATGAAGTCTGGAGATGATCGCGACAATATCGCAAGAAAGCTTGGTGTCATTGCGTTCGAGATGGAGAGTGCTGGCGTTTGGGACAGCCTACCATGCTTAGTTATCAAGGGCGCATGTGATTATGCCGACAGCCATAAGGCTAAGGCTGCCCAGAACTACGCTGCAGCGACTGCCGCTGCTTGCACTAAAGCTATATTGCGCCAGTGGGCGGTTCCAACCAGTCATGGTCGGTGACTCGTCTGCTGCTTGTTTAGCCATGCTGACCATGAAATAGATTCAACTGGGAAGATAAGCTTATGTTGCTGTAGGTATTCATGCGCTTACTGCATTAGAATGATATAGCTAATATAAAATTCGACAGTCTTGGTTCCCTTCCCGCCAAATAAAGACTTTGTTGGCCGACAGAACATTCTTGCGAGCCTCCGTCAAGAATTATGCCTTGAAAAGTCTTACGAGGTCGCAGCTCTCTTTGGTTTAGGAGGGGCAGGGTAAGTGAACCTACATCATGAACGGAAGACAACAACTGAGCATTCAGAAAAACACAGATCGCCCTGGCATATGTGCACGAGACACACGCTCAAAACCCAGATCTGTCAGTTTTTTGGGTTTATGCAAGTAATGAAGAGCGCATGAAGCAGTCATATGCCATAATCATGCAACAATTTGAGATCCGTCGCGGTGACAATGGCTTGCGTCATTTCGAATTGGTGAAGCAATGGTTAGAAGCCGAGCACCACAGACCCTGGCTCATGGTTGTCGACAATGCCGATGATCTGGATCTCTTCTATGGTCCTCGTGGTCTGAGCCGGTATCTTCCAACTTGCCCTCAAGGTAAGGTACTCGTCACGACAAGAAATCGGCAGGTAGCTATCCGAGCTACTAAAGGCCGGTGCTTCATTGAGATTCCGCGCATGACCGAGAGCGAAGCAAATGACCTCCTTGGTGGGCATCTAGGGTTCTTGAGGCCCGACGTTGCTGATTTATCCACATTGGCGTTGAAGCTAGAATATCTTCCTTTGATACTTGTGCAAGCCGCTTCTTTCATTAAAGAGAACGGTATCTCCATCAGCGAGTACCTGAGCCTTCTAGAGACAGATAAGAACCTGATAGAACTACTCGATGAGGACTTCGAGACAGATGGCAGATATCCAGACTCATTTCAAACTGTTACCAAAACTTGGGCAATTTCATTTCGACAGATCAGACGCCAGAACGAATTAGCAAGCGACCTACTATCAATAATATCTATGTTCGATCATCAGCATATACCCGAGAACTTCTTGGTCACTTATCTATCGCTCTTTTACGGCCAGGAAAAGACTTTGGAGCGTCTTAGGGCCATTGGGCTTCTCAAAGCCTTCTCCTTTGTGTCAAGTGGAGAAGACAACAGCATTTCTATGCACCGACTGATACAGCTGGCGATGCGCGAATGGCTCTTCAGAGAAGGCACAATAGAAGACTTCCTGCGCAAGGCAGTCCTTACAATACACAGGGCATCTTGTTTGAAGACCAACCGCGATGCAAACACATCGACAGGAGTTTCTGATAATATCCCTCACATGCTCACCCCCCTAAGTATATTTCAGAATGCTTTTGGTGCAAGTATGTGGAGTCGTACGGATACACTCGATATCTTTAAGTGTGCTTTTCTTGCCATCTATCAGGATTTGCGCTTTCTTCTTCATTCCAATCATCTAGAAGAGGAGGCACTGAATAGAAGGCTAGGCATGAAAAAGGAGAGGCTTGATACAGTCGCTAGTGCTGCGATATTGAAAAGCGACTATCACGCATTATGGGAGAAACGAGGTCGCCTTATACGACAGTTGAAGATTGTTGTGGATAGGCAACGAACTATCATTATACAAGAGTTAGAGAATGTTGTCCATACATGGCGACTTTTATTGCCTCCTAGTACAAGCAATACATGGGAGAGATGCGAAGCAGATCTTCGGGGTTATTGGTCCTGGTGTAGTGGCCAGACATGTTAAGATTTGTGTGACATGGTAAGGTGGCTGGCGATAAGGGAGTATGAAGCGCGTGTCAATATTTCGGTGATATCTAATATCTAACCTAATAAATGCTTACTAGAATGAAAGTTGATGATATTTCAAACACATTCTTCGACGACATATTGTGAAGTATTTGTTGCTTAGTGTCTCATGGTCTGATATGTCTATCGAGGATCTAAATGTTATGAAGCGTTTCTTCCGTCATGGCGAAAGGGATCAGTATATTCGACTTGGCCGATAGCGAGTCAAACAGTTTTACGTAATCGCCAAGAATATATGAAGCTGACGATCAACTGTATTCAGTCCGTAAAAGATGCAGGTAACATATGACCGAAAGATAAGTGGCGCGTAGGGTACCACCAAATCCACTCGAACAAGGAACGCACTGACGATCCACGTGGGTGATGGACCTCAAAAATTGATCTGTTCCACCTGCGCTGTTACCCTAGTCCACTAATGACTGACTAACATAGCGCCGACGATCTGCCCCTACTGACTCCGAGGCTCTGCATTTTTATCGCCGTGTGCTACTATAGTCAGGGCTACGCATGAATTGAGTCATGTATTGGGATCTACCAGCAGATGATCATCAAGACGGTGAGACCTACTGCGAGTTATATCTTTGCTGGGCGTCGACTGCTGAAGTTATATCCGGTTTCTTGAAATGCTGAGAGGAGGAATTGTTCCGAGACCTCGGTTGGACAGGCGCAAATTGGAGTTCGTCTCAGAATGTCTCCATTTCGGAGGAACATTTCATCCCAATAATCTTGTTATTTCCGTGGCCCCTTTCAATTCAATGGAGATCATGCACTTTCGGCCCGGAGCTCGGAGCAGACTTAACGGCGGAATTTCTACGGTAGAATGTGTCAAGAAGATGTCTCTGTCTCAACACTAAATAAAGTCTTGCGAAGTGTCGGCAAACTTTGAATACGAATGAGCTTGTTCGATATTAACTTCATCTAACGTTTCAGCAACGGACAACGGTTCATTCCGCTATCAAAAAGACCCAAGTGGCGTTGACAAAAGCGGAAGCCCAGCAACTTGGCACAGCGGAACTTGATCTCAAAGGATTCCCAAGTGCCGAAATTTGATACGCTGCCATCTCCTGTGGCGCTGATTCTGGTGGCGTCCCTCCTGAGTCAAGTGCCACTTTAGCGGGTGAAAATCTCTAGCGCAAGAGTCTGTGATGACATTTCGTTGAAACGCGAGAGGGGAAACCGAGGCTTGGGTAACATAAAGGGAAGTGCAGGCCGGAGCCATTGGGTAACTCTCCCGTGTTGGAGCTCGGTTACGAATTAAAGTGCGGAAATACAATGCGTCTGCACAGTGATGTGATGCTCATCCCTGTAGATCATGCGTACTGAGAGACGATCATACCATGTATCTGGGACCAGACCCTTGGGTAAGGGCAGGGATATGGTTAAGCTATTCAACCAGCGTATTCTCCCATCAAATCAGGTAGTCCAATTGTCCGCAAGAGCTGTATCAAAACGAAGGTCAAAGCGCAGATGCGATTCATCCAGAGACTTGGCTAGAGAACATCGTTTCGCCACGCCACGCCAGACCGTTCCTGGAGTCTCGTCCCGGCGGCACTAATATCTCCAGCTTCAACGCTTACCTCCACCTCCCAAAACGTGGTTCTGGCAGTGTCTGCATGTATAAACCCCCTGGATCCCCAGATTCAGTCCCTCTTCCCTCCCCTCCCCCGGCCGATCCTTCATTCCTCTTTGCTTTTTTGTATCAGTCCTTTATACATCATGTCGGCGACTACGAGTGACATCAAGATCGCTTCCATTGCTATGGGGTTCACCCTTGGCTTTGGACTGCTTACGGTTTGGGAGGCGTGGAAGCAGACTCGACGGAACCGAAACCCGCTGCGAAGTGCTTATATTTACATGCTTTGGGGAGAGATTCTGGCAAATATTATTATCGCCATCATCGGGTGGATTTTCTTGGATGGAATCATCGGACCGAGGTAAGACAGCCACTCAGCCAGTGTCGGAAGAGGCGTGCTAACAGTGTCTAGTGTGCCGGTTTTGTTCTTTATTCTTTTCTTCTGGGTCTTTGAGGTCCAGCTTCTTATGCAAATTATCGTCAACCGAATCTCCATCATCGCCGAACATCGATCTACTATCTTTAAGCTGAAATGGGGAACCGCTATTACCATCACTCTCATCAACATTGCCGTCTTTGTTATCTGGATTCCTGCTCATACTGTTCCTCCCGCCAGTCAAACGTAAGTCATTATAACTGGCTTGGCTAGATTTATATTGACAAATGCAGTTTTGTTCGCATCAATGAAGTCTGGGATCGTGTGTCCAAGGTTCTCATCCTTCTCGTAGATGCTGGTCTTAACTGGTACTTCCTTCGAACTGTCAAGAAGCGACTCGTCGAACAGCATCGCTTGAAGAAGTATGAGCCTCTTGTTGGCTTCAACGCTAAGCTCATGATCATTTCGATCCTCATGGACGTAAGTATCTCGACTCTCTATACGCAAATCCGTGCTGACCAGTGTGTCCATCAATCAAGTTACTTGGCTTGGTTGGTTGTGATTGGTTGATTACGTAACAACCAACCAAAGTAAGGGCTCCTGTTCAACCAAGCAAAGCAACCTTTTTCCTTTACTCGGCTCTACTTGATTTACTCGACAGAATTGCCGAATGAGGCATAGCGCGATGACTTTGACATATCTACGCGCTCTGATTGGCTAGGTATTCCGCATCCCACCTGCGAAAATTCTCGCCGAGTTTCTTAAGAGAAGGTAGCTGACGATTGCGCCAAGCTCGAAGCCAAATAGGTCTGCAC
>JABEEM010001593.1:0-30752 GCA_013363185.1 Fusarium secorum | reverse complement strand
GATAAAAGTCCTACAAGCTTTGGGGAGGAGTGTTCGTGGAGGAGGCATTGATAGAAATTTTGCGATAGTTCCATGCGGCCAAACCGCCTATATAGCGTAAGCAATAATAGCATAATACGAAACAGCATGAAACTCTCAATAAGACACAACTTGTTTCACGTAAATAACTTCAATTTTAGCCAAGCACTGTGTAAGTGAAATTGGGCATTTTGTATGGGGAAACTTTTTTTTTGCTTATCAGTAGAGGGGTCTTATCAGCAGAGGGGTACTGGATGGTATTGCTTTTGTCTGTTACGCATGCCGCGCTTTTGTCTCGTCATAATCACGCAGAGATGGCAAAGAATGTAATTGTGTGGCTATGATTAACCCAATACGACTGACGGTAATCGACTCAGAAGTGAAATGAAGGTCACTGTCGTCATATTTTCCGCTCTCAAGGACTACGCACATACAATCACAGCGACAACACGCCCCAATGTCATTCACAGGTGACCAGTGACAGACTCCAGACTTGAACCAACCTGCAGAGAGACAATACATAACAAGTCATGTGCACCCATACGAAAAAGAAGAAATGATTCATGCTGAGTGCTTCCATGCATGTCTCGTCCTTTCTTTCACCACCGGTCTCAGCCTATCGAGGTGCCTTATGCACATGACCTCTAATATAGCTGGACTCTACTCCGTACAGACCGGTACGGAGATCTCACGATGCATCCTGTATGTGTGCAGGATTACTCCGTACAACTTGGACCAAAACATGTCAGACCTATCGGGAATAAAGATACCCAGACTCCCCGGGGGCCCAACCAATCTCCTTGAAACCGGAATTCCAGAGACAAAGTCAAAAAGAAACATGCAAGGGCTTCAACTGGAGCTGACGTATCAAAAAAGGCACGACAAATCTGAGTTTTGCACAGCGTCAATCGCACAATAGCCTACTTTCATAGCTGCAACTCTTAATTAGTGTCTCCTTTCCTTTCCCCTGAAAAATGTTATCTCTTTATTCTCCTCGTCGCTAGGAACTCATACTCCGTCAGCCTCGTTTCCCCGGGGTCCTCGTTCCTTGGGTTCAGGGATCTAATCATACTGTAACTTTCTGCACGTAGACTGTCGTAATCGCTCCAGCTTGATCAGGTTCCCAACAAGAGGTCAAAGCGAGAGAGATCTGCAGCCCCCCCCGATTTATCTGCTCCCGGCCACGAACCTAACCCACAATGCCATCTGCTCAAAACTCGTTATCTAGATACGATCATACGATTCGGATGAAGGATCCTAGCAGACCGTCCTATCTCTGAGGGGCTTGCAGTTGCAGTTACATTAGTACTGTAGTATATGCGATGCAGCTCCATGCATGAAGGATCATGGTGAGAGAGGAGAAGGAGGGAAAAAAAGAAGACGGAGAAACGGGCTCTGGTTCCAGCCCATGATTTTAGTCTAACCAGAGCTTTGGATCGGTATCATGCCTCCCGCTAACCGAACGGAACCAGTCTTG
The DNA here is from genome assembly GCA_013363185.1 of Fusarium secorum. NCBI lineage: Eukaryota > Fungi > Ascomycota > Sordariomycetes > Hypocreales > Nectriaceae > Fusarium > Fusarium secorum. The sequence continues at coordinate 29,257 of JABEEM010001593.1, read as the reverse complement.
CAGGGATCGATCCATCAACTACCGATACAAGGGGTTTGACCACTGTCAAAGTGGCAGGGGTCGTTCCTCGTAAGTCAACCCTGAACTTTTGCACTTCCTCGTGATCTAGTCCCACGTATGTATGTGTGTATGAGACGACGATCAAGGAGGAGAAAAGTCAAAGTACCTACCGCTGCAATTGTAATTGTAATTCCTCGAGCCGCGAGGTGGTGTTGTTCTCTCAACTGATCCCAATATGCCAAGGTTATGTGCGGTAGTGGACCGTAATTACCGCCCACCTCCTCTAGTCTCGCCCTTTTGCGACTCTGTCAGATATCACTAACACATATCAATATTCTCCGGTCAGAGATAACATACTGTAGGTACTGTACTGTCCATACGTACCTTGAAACTCTGGAAACGGGATCCGGAAGGCGAGCCGAGACGAGACGGCGAGACGGCGAGAGGGAGACAGGAGCGAAATGCCTGGAACAAAGTGCTTGCTTGTATCATGCATGTTTTGTTGAAAACTTTAAAACCTCTTAATGCTAATAATGCTCATAGATAAATCTCTTGCTTCAGTTCTTGGCACCGTTTTGAATATGCATGCGTTTGAGAATGCTGACCGTGAATGACCATGATACTAACGACAGACATAATATGATTAGGAAAGCAATAAATAAAGTGCAAAATAGACAGAGAAACCTCACACTCAAACTTTGAGCGTCACAACAGACATTGGAAAAAAGGAACCCGAAGAGAAATGAAAAAGAAATGCAAAATGTGATATGTTATGATACCTCTCTAGTCAGTTCCGATATGATAAAAAAGAAAAAGAAAACAAGATTCAAAACGAGGTGATGCAATATTAAGCAGGGAGAAAAGACCAGAAGAAGGAAAAGAAACAGGACAAGAACCCCATTGATATCGCAAAGAACCACATACTCCATATCTCCTCAGAGATTTTCGTCCTTCATGCTCATGTTGTAGCCGAAAAAAGCAACGCCAAAATACCTAGTGAGAACCAGGGAGCCCACATAACAGGGGCTCCAACCAATACCCATCACTGAGAAGAGAGAACAAGCTCTCAAACTTTTAGTGCCCATCATCATTAACTGTCATTTCCAGGTTGGTGGTTCAGCTTGGCGCATCCATTCATCGTGCCCCGTAGCGGAGCAGAGTGATAGCGATAGTGATATCGTTGCGCTGTCCCTCGTGTCGTTGGTAAGATGAACAATGAAAAGGCCTGGGGTTCCAAAGTTTGGCGCCGATCCAATGCTAGACATGGGGTAATCCATGGTTCGTCTCACCCATGTCGTTACAATGACCGACCCCTAACCCTTAGCTACCACCCCTACCCCTGACCGGACCCCTGTCAATGGCGCTGTCACTGACCCCGTTGGTTGGGTTGGCTTGATCTTGGTCTCGATCTTGCCATACTTCTTCAGACGAGTTCCACGCCATAGCCTTGGCTGTCGTTTCTCAGCTTCTGTCAGGACAGGGACGAAGAGAAGGAGGAGGAGGGAATAGCCATCTCGTCTGCTAAATTAGTTTGCCCAGCCACGGGTCCAGTCTTGCAAGTCCCCGACGATTTGGTATGTTGGGTTCGCCGAATGGCCATCGCCGCCCTTCTTATCCCAGGCCCATCGATCGGACAAGTCGCTATCAAGGGTTCCCTGCATCATGTCGACGACGTAGTCGCCAATGACAGGTAGAAACTTCCATCCGTGGAAGGAACCTCCCGTTGCGATGTAGAGTCTGTCGCTCTGCGGGTGCGGTGATATGAGGAAGTCATGTGTCGGTGTTGATGCGTCCCTGTGGCAGAGACCAGTCAGCTCAGATAACTATACACATATACATACAGGCTCATGAGAGTGGGTGGCCTTGCTTACCAACACATTCGGTAGGCCTCAATCTTGATGTTTCCGACTTCCTTGCCATATAGGCCATTGAACGTCTTTCGCGCCCGGTCCTCAAAGAACTTGAGAAATCGAGGTCCCGTCCACGTGTTATACATGGACTGGCTAGGCGCAACTGACATGGCCTCACCGGTTGGAGGGAACACTTGGTAGTTGGTAAAGCATAGATCGCAGTTGAACTTGATAGTTCCGTCGCTGAGGATTGACATGCCTTCACCTGCAGATGACTTGTTAGCTCAGCCCAGTCAAGTCAAGTACCGATAATATCCGCCCCGGTTGCAACATCAAACAAGCATGCAAGCAATACAGTACGTACCCTTGACCTGAGGTAAGCAATTCTTGAGCACAGGAATTGCTGAGAACTTGTCTTTTTGCGCGCCATGCAGCTTCGCATAGAAACTCACAGCTCCCGTAGCCAGCAGTCTCTCACCAGCATGGAGTAGTGGCTTTTCAGGCGCGCTCTGCGCGAGTAGAGACGCCGTTCGAGCTCCAGCAGCAAGAAGAACCTTGTCAGCTCGCAGCGTCGTGCCGTCCTTGAGTGTAACACCAATACATTGGCCCTCTGACCCAAAGTCGAGTTTCGTCACTTCTCCAACGACATACTCGGCTCCGAGGTCGACCGCAGCCTGGACCACCGCGCCGAGAGCCTTGTCCGCCTCCGCGAACCCTACGTCAGGGTTCCAGAGAACCCTGTCAACGCCCCTGAAATCAGCCGTCTCAAAGGCACCGTTCCAACGACGGCGCACTTCGTCGACAGGCAGAAGCTCCGACCTGTTGGGGATGCCCATGTCGCGGTAAGAGTTGATACTCTCTTCGCCAAAAGAGGTAGAGTCAGCACGAAGCATGCCGACTTCATGATACCAAGTCTTGTATAACTCGTCATGCCTCCACAGAGGCATAGCCTTCTTCAGCAGGCGCATGTAGAGTCTGTCCGGATAGTCATCGCGGACGATCTTGTTGATGTCGTGAGAAGCGGCCCTAGGATTGGGGAAATAGGCCGTGTCGACAATGGTAACTTGAACCTTGCCCTTTCTACGGAGTGAGAGCGCAGTCGCAGCACCAAAGTTGCCGGCCCCTATGATGAGGACAGAAGGGATAACCATGATTGAGTCTCGCTGTGGTCAATTGAAGTCTGAGAAACAAATTCGCAATAAGACGGATGTAAATGATAGGCTCTTATACTTGTTCTTGGAGTATAGGAAAGTGAGACTTGTTGGCGCCATATCAACTCCCGTGGGTGCGAACAGCAACTTTATATTGCAAACTCCAACTCCTGAGCCTGTTAGCCGGCCCGGGAATTGCAGGCCAATACCAAATAGCGGTCGACTGAGAGACGCCAGAAAGCCGAGACTAGTAACCGTTGAGAAAAGACTATTGCCGGTCAATGTAGTCTTGTGCTATGTGGTGTAGTGTAGTGTACATAGAATATTGACCGTCATGTAGGCATGCGAGCGCGCGAGTAAGGCTAGGACAAGGCGTCCAAACAGCCAATGGGTACATGGCATACAGCCCTGTTGTGCAGTGCAATATAGGTAGTGCACTCCGTACGGGTAGCGTAGTCCATAGATCAGCTACAGTATGTAAGGTATCCATGGCCCCAGCGCCAACAATTTAGTTCCACACTCCTTGGAGAAGACCGTACATACATTGATGGATTGACGTGGGCTCATGCCAAGGGGACTGTCTCATTCTGACGGCTCCGGCAAGGGGGGCGTTGACCGAGAAAAAGAAACGACGGAGAGGGAACGACGAAAAGATGCTAAAAAAAAAAAAAAATAAAAAAAAAAACAGAGATTCACAGACTGAGGAACTGGGTAGGTAACTTAGTTAGTTGAGAATCCCTGGATGGCTCACTATTGGCTGAATGGGGGTGTGCCAAAGCGTCCCAAGGAGAGAGCGAGAAAACCCAGGCGAGCGATATGAACAGAGCGACAATGTCGTCCGTCCAGTACATACTTGTCTCGTAGAGCAACTAGCCCGGTTCAGCCCATGTCCCATAATGAATTGGGAGGTGAGAGAAGAAGAAAAGTTACTCTTTTCTCTCATCGCATTCTCCACTCACCCCCAAAAAGCGAGAGCCAAAAAGTAAAACAACCCAGCAAAGGTGCTGGAACTAAACAGCAAGCTTCGCCTGGCTCACCTCAGTCATGGTTGAGAATGGTTTTGGTTGGTTGCGGGGTGATTCTTGGCTGTTCCGCACCGAGGTACCACAAGCCTCGCTGTGTGATGATGATGACACCAATTGACGACAAGTGCTGTGTAGATGGATAATAAACTCAAGACACGACCGACTGAGACTTGAGTTACCTAGTTGTCGTTTGCTCCGCTTAACCTTAGGTTAGATGCAGTTATGCAACTCGTCCGCAGGCCATCGATGCTGTACAGCACAGTGCTCCAGAACCCACCAACGCCATGCATTAGGCCAGTTGCCTTGTAAGGATCCCCGCGAGATCTGCTCTACTGGCATGGTATGATGCGATGTACCATACTATCCATTCCACCCAAGCATTGGGTAACGCCTAATCCCAGATCTGACACTTCAGCACGGCGCGGTCTACGACTCAGCTCAATTTGGCCAGGCCTGACCAGACCAGCGTAAGAAAGGGCACAACGCTGCACAGTCCTTGTTGCGTTGCATGGTTGACCAAGGATGGACAAAGTTGAAGAGCTGAGGTTGACGCTATGACAGGAGCACCTTTCCGTCGTCTCCGGAACACACCGCTCATCTGACTTTCTTTTGTTTCCTCTCCTCTCGTCTCTTTCCTTTCCTCCCCTCTCCTCCTATTCTCGTTCCGTGCCCCCTCGTCCCATCTCGTTCGTCTCCTGGTCCATAAATCCTGGTCTGGGATGGAAACTCCCCTTACACAACCAATGCAAGTTCCCAGCTGCTAGCGCCCTAGTCCCGCACCGTTAAGAAGCCACGTGCGCCACTAAGGGTTGCAACGAGTCTGTTTCCCTTTGCCTGGAGTCGAGAAGTCAATGGGAAATGTTTGTGGGGAAAAGGTAGATTGGTCAGTGAGATCGGATCGTTTTGCCGAGTCCAAAACTCATCATGTGTAGGTAGTGCTTGAGATGCTACTATCTGCCTGCCCACGGTCTCGAACCACAGTGCTGTTGCTACATGAGAGTTGGTCAAGACTCTCGTCACCGTACATACCGATATATGATTTTCTCACAATTGCTGTTTCCAACTGGTTGGTCCGCATGTTGATCGCAAGGGTGCATGCCCAACAAATGGCGGTAGTGCCGGGATCATCGTCTAGGGCCGCCCCAGAGAAGAATGATAGAATTTCACCAGTCCTTAGAAGCTCTGAAAGCACCCTGAAAATGAAGTGTCACATTGCTGCAGTATGAGATCGTATGTCTGCAAGTCATCCGTGGCCAGCTTTCCACGAGTTTGGGAAAGCCACCCGCTTTTCGCAGTCGGCAGCCCAGCCTAGTACTATAAGTTATTTGTACGTACTCTAGTAAACCTCTTTGCCTGATCAAGTGCCTCTTGCGCGGGAGCCGACAGCTTGTACCGGTGCTCTTGTGAGACCTCGGCCTGTTTCATTCTCATACGTCGCTGCACCTATTTTTCTCGAACGTTCTGGGTGCGTGTTCCTGTCGTACGACTTATAGACAGCCAGCACACCCGTATAATCAAAGTGACAATGCATTTCTGAAATTTCCCATGCTGCCATCCGCCTTGGCCCTGTAGGAACGGGTAGACCTGTAACTGAGATGCCGCGTCGGTGGATTTTCCCACCCTTTCTTAGTCGTTGAGGCCTACCATGTCCATCTCAACTGCTAGCTGTGGTACCTGTGAGCCGGCTGCTTCTCTTTTGAGAAGGATGTCCTAAATTTTATTGTGAAAAGCTTTCATGCATCTTGCCCGATGGCTAACTGCATATGTAACGATTGTTTGTTTGGCGACTCTGACCGGTGATGTGCCAGCTTACAGGTGATTGCATCATTCCTTTCAGATACAAGACTAGTTCAACTCCACAAAAGGTTGGGCGGTCGCTTATTGACCAGCAATTATGCCGTGATAAAAAGAATTCCGACTATCTTCCCTGTGTTCATGCGAGTGATGCGCCATTAGGCATGCTCCGCTGAGAGGCCAGTCATGCTATGCTCGTATTGTAACTTGCACGCAACTGAGGCCATGTAGATCCGAATCAATTTCCATGATTTCGTGCAACGTTCAGCTGCTGGCGGATGGACCTGTGAGTGGCAGAGAAACCCTTGGCGAATCACTATTGGTTCATGCTTCTCGGGTTTGCATGAGCCGCATGGTTTATTTTCACCGGCCATATCTCCCCCAATCAAAGACAAGTCTCCGAATGTAAGGGAATTGACCGGTCAAGGTCACGCAGCCCATCAAAGCACAAGATGGAGCTCGTGACTAGGGCCTCAAGATGTAATAACGCGATGCTTGACCGTCAATTTATGTCTTTCAAGTCCGTCTCGACGGGCAAACTTGCGTTTCTTGGGTGGATTCGGGCACCCAGGAACATCGCATCGCCAAGGTTTCCGATGCTTGTTACAGTGTTGTCTATGACAGGGGTCAGTTTAAACCAGCAACTCGGGGTCACAAGCATAAGCATACGCAAAAGAAGAATTTCGATCGAAGACCACCAGTCTCCCCTCCTTATCAACGCCGCCCTTGTCGCAGCGATGTCCCAAGGGACAGTAGTACGAGCCTTTGCCTCTCTGTTTAAGAGCGTCCATGTCGATTTTACTGAATTGTTCATCTTCGTCATCTCCTGAGTCTTCTGAAATGGATAGGTTCCCACCAGGTGATGGAGCGTCATCAGTGCTTCGAGATGCTAGCATAGCTCTCTGGCTTTCGCGAGTTCCGCCATCCATATTATTGCCTCCGGAGAATGACCGGCTCCAGCCTGAAGGTTCAGATTTAATAGTAGGGAAGGAAGAGACTGTATGGTAGGTTGGTGCAGACAAAACTCCTCCAGGTTCAGGTGTCCGTCGCCAGACTTCTTGAACGTCTTCAGAGAACTTTGCTGCCAGATCACGGATCTTGCTACCAGAATGGGTGAGCCATGGTATAATACGATTGGTTCAGAGACTTACCCAAGCTTGCTGATGTTCATGTCCATTGTAGCCATGGGCTGCAAGTCCGCCATGTGCGTCTTGTTGTAGGACAGCTCGTGCGCCTCCTCTGCAGCTGATGCTACATGAGGTCCTGTCACCAGTTTATCTGTCAAAGAAAGCCACATCTGGGCGGTCTGAGTAAGATATTCTCCCACATCGTTGATGATATTTTGACGTTGTTCGGGCGATGAAACATTTGTAGTAAACTTTGCCTTTGCTGCCAACTCCCTGGAAACAGTCTCTAACTGGACCCGGACAAGGGCATCTAGAGAATTGGGCTCCATTGTATTGCTGGGGATTGTATTGATCCCTGATTCAAAGACGAGTGCAGATGATGGAATTGACATGATGGTACAGTAGTAGCTGTACCTCTTTCTGTACTATTGAGATCGCTGGCAATAGGCGCTGATATGTGAGTATGCACCTATAGTACTGTACGTAGGAATGAACTCTGTACTATGCTTAGAGCTTCGACCAACCATGCGGGACCTAGCAGTAGCGTGTTGCAAATTGTTGTGGCACGGAAGCTAACGAAGGGCTCCGGACCGGCGCGGCGCGGCGGCGGCGGGAAGGCAAAATTTTGGGGCGACCGAGGGAGAGGGGGAAATGGCTGTCAGGAACTGTCTATCCGTCTACCTGGGGTTCGCGGTCGCGCTTCTAAGACAGAAGAAAAGAAAAAGATACGCATGCGTCGGTCAGAGGAGGGCAGCATGTAGCGTAACCGTCGGAGAATAACATGCGCGGGTTTGTGTGGTATTCAGGCCTAGAAGCCGGTGCTAAGAGGCGAAAGACAAAGTCACAGACAATCTGCTTGGTGAGTGTCCTACGTCTTTGGTCCGCAAAAGAGGACAACGACGGCAACACCCAACGTCGGTTCGACAAAATGAATGCTGTGGTCTCTTCGGTCAGTCTCTTGGAACTTGCTCCTTATGAGGCCGGTAGAGAGGCAAGACACGCGGTGCCGGGCACAAGCATAGCTTTTTCGCGTGAGCAATAAGTGACGAGACAAGAGACAACTGAGTCAAGGTAACGCTAATGCGTATGGGGGCTGCCGCTGTCCGTATCACAGGATGTACCGAGCACCGTTTGTAGTATTGTTGGCACTGGACTCTGCCCCGTTGTTTGTGTCTCCTCTCTCTTGTCAAGGATCATCTTCATTGTGCCCTTGCTAGACCGGCTGGCCCTGTTGACCCCGAAGAAGCAAGGGCGGGTGATTAAGCTGGGAGGTGCGCCATGGCGTTTTATCCCTGCCGTTAAAAACCATCTTGGACCTCGTAAGTAAACCCCCTGGTCCTTGACCCTGGAAGGCCAGGTCCCATCACATCGATGGGTAGCCACACCTGCTCAGTCCTTTCATCCCCTCTCCGGCTCTGTCTTGACGGCGGCAGCAGGCGCGTAAGGCGCGTGAGGCAACGGTGAGTGAGATTCGCCTTCAGGTTGCCCGCCCTACCGATCGTGACTAGGCGGTACTGCTTCTAATATTGTGAGGCGGCGTCCTGCTAGTTATTGGAGAAGCACTCTCTTTCCCTTGTGTTAAGGGCTCTAAGCTCGTCAGGTTCCAAGTGGGGAGGCCTGCAATCCAACCATTGACCTTAGTGTTTCTAACAGCTCCTAGACATCTCTTTAGTTAAAAGTCCAAACTGCTTCTAGAGAGGCAGAGAGTAGCACCTGGTCAACGTCCCTTTTAATGCAGGTACTCTCCCCAGACTTATCTCACGCCATGACCTTCCGGTCTTCTTGACTTTGCTTCAACACCCCCTCGGTTGAACTGTTTCCTCTTCGCTTCTTGTTGTCTCCTTTCGCCCCCGCCATCCCGGCGGTTCACACTCCAAAAACCCACTCTCGGTAGGCGTGGTTCTTTGTCTTGAAGCGAACCACTCTACTGGTATCTCATCAATAGGCTCTCAGTTCGACGCGCCGCAACGGTTGTGCGTCGCCCCTGGGGCCCGGCGGCTCTGATCATCAAACGTCTGGCATCGCTGCTTGTTACCGCTGCTTGTTACCGCTGCCCGCTGCCGCTGCCGCTGGCCTTCCGTGGTGTTCTGATCCGGCCGGCTCCGAAACTGTCATACTGTAAGGTCTTGTTCTCTCATCTCTCCCATCAATTATAGCACGGCCCATCGGACTTGTCCCCGGCGTTCCCTGCAACGACCCGTCCAAATGGAGAGTTCACCAGAATCAGTCCGTCCGGTGAAGCGCGTCAAATACGCGCGGCAAGACGATACGATCCCATTGAATATAGCCACATCCAGCATCAGGGCCTCCGACAGCGTTGATGGATCCCTGGTTACTGATGTCGCTTTATTCGAAAATACATGGCCCACGACAACGGGAGTATCGTCTCCCTCAGAGGTCCTATTCGACCTCCCGGAGGACCTTGGCAATTCGTGGACCCCAGGTTTTACAGGTAAGGAAGTGAACCTGTTGTCACTCACTCCATGTTCCCATCCAACTCACCTCACCCACCTTTCCTCATGGCTCTGCCTTCTCGGAAACTCTTCAGATCTTGACTCTGACCCGTTGTCCCTGTCAAATCCCTGTGGAGGATCTTGAAGTCAGATGGGTCTCCGATGAGAGAGGTGTAAACTTGAGCAGAAAGGAGATGAGAGAGAACATGTTGCACCCACCCACCCCGCTCTTACTCCCACCCTCACCCCGTTGCACAATCCGACTGAGAATCCATCTTTCATCCATCATGTTCCCGACTTTGTTCCAATACCTGCCGAGAAGATCAAAACTACCCGTCGACCCGATCATGCCATGGTAGACTATCAAGTCCGTGAGCTGACGTTCCATGCAGTACCCCAGCCTGCGTTGAATCTTCAGGTAGCCACAGCACCTCAACCTGAACCACCTCGCTCTCAGGTACAGCGACTGCCTCGCCTCTTGCCTGCGGTGCCCGATGCTCTTCCAGAGCGGGCTGTCGAACCGCAAGACTCGAAGAAAAGAGGCCTGGCACCAGTAGAAGGGCTCGTTGTAAGTCCGTTCACCGCGAATGAGGACCGACTGATTGTGTCTGCCTATCCTCGCTATGCTCGCCCCGAGAATGGACAGGTGAATGGGTATGTTAAATTCAACTGGCCTTCGCGAGCTCCATCGAGACGGCCGTCTGGCCCTGTACCACTCCCATCAGAGGATGACGTTGAGGACATAACGCCCAACGTAACGCGATCACACACTGCCGGTCGCCCTCCAACCATAATAACTCTGGTTAACCCTGGGCCTGCCGTGTCTTCCGCGCCAAATGGGACTATTTCGCCCATGGACCTAGAGGGAGGATGGGGAAATACTTCATCGCCGATGTTAATGGCAGGTTCTCCGGTTTCCTTTCAAGACACTTCACAAATCCTGATAGCCGGTGACCCGAAAATGCTGCCACCTCAGTTCGGATACCAAGCAAAAATGGATCATATTGACAGACGATTGTTTGAGTTTTGTAAGTATTTGAAGCTTGCTTATCAGCGCTTTGGGCTTTGAACAAGCGTTTGCTCACCACTCGGTAGATATCAAGAACTGGTGTCCGGGAAGGAGTGTGCTTAGCAACACAAACCTATGGTTGAAGGATCTGGCGCCGATGCATAAGAACGAAGGTATTCTCCACGCTATTCAGAGTCTTGCCGGGGTATATATCTATGATTATATCCCGGATGAGCGCATCCGACAGCGGATCAATCAGCGATATATCACGGCAGATCAATATTTCAGCACACTCCTCAATGCACCTGAAAGCAGGGAAAATGGTAAAGGGCAGGAGGTCATCACCATGGCCGTGCTTCTTTCAATGCAAGATGTATGTATGATGCCGCTACAGGATTGGTGATTGTGCGCCTTCGATATTGTGAAGTGACCTGACTGGTATTTAGATTGTCCTCACGGAACGACGACTCAAGAAGCCATACAATCCGCGATGGCTGGAAGGATTTAGGCAAGGCGAATACTTTCTGCAGGTAACTGACCCTGGGGCTCGCTACTGGAAAAACAACAACGTCCAGTACAACGAACTTCGCATCTCTCAATCAATCATCGTTGGCCGGGCAGTGATTCTCGCCCAACCTATGATGGCCCTTCCATCACCGCAGACCTTTAACCCCGAGGCTGAAGCAGGCAGGTTCAGCTGGCTGCTCTATGGAACAGAGAAGGATATGTTCGAAATCCATGGGGGATGTGGCTTTTCGAAGAAACTGTTGCATCTTATGAGCCAAGTAACGTATTGTGCAGGTCGATTGCAGCAAGAGCCCGAATCCACCATCGTTCCAATCACGGCAAAATTCCTTTTGCGCGAACTATCAGAAATGCGCCAATGGAGCCGTGAGGGCAAAGACTGGGAGCTGGCTCGAAAATACCCTCCAACGATAGACTGGGTGCGCGACAAAGCAGACGAAGTGATAATCGATTCGAACCAAATCATGACCGAGGTTACAGCTGAGGCATGGAGGATCGCCGCAATTATTTATTATCAATGTCGTCTTCTGAGGTACGAATATGTGATGAAGGGGAAGAAAAGGTCCTCGGAGGGAGAGAAGTGGACAAACTGAAGGAAGTTGGAGATCCATTGGGATAATGGGCGTTGATTTTGCAACAGCTCAACTCACTCCTTCCCCCTCTGCCGGCTCAACACTGACACACTCCCTGCTTTCCCTGCCACACTATCCTACCTACCTACCTACCTTAACTTGCGTTAACAACAGTAGTGGCAAGAGCGCTCGCTGACTGAACCTTCCATTAGGCTGCCTCGAAATCACCCGGAAGTTCTTGCTAATCTTGATGATCTTGCCCGTTGCATACGAATTATGCCTACATCGGGGTCTCACTTTACAGCTCAAGCACCCCTATTACCAGTGTTTTTCCTGGGATTACTCGCTACTGAACCTGTACACAAGGATGTTTCAATGGATTGGTTCGAACAAGTGGTTCAAACGCCAGTTCGCAGTGTAAGTGCAAAGAAAAGAAACGCAAACCTCCCATTTTTTTAGTAATCTATGGCAAGACGCAGGCTGGTTCTGCCTTTGCCCAGGTCTACTGCACCCAATATTACCCACTCTAGTTGCAGAATTAGGGGCTAATTACCTGTCACCTCAGAGCGTCCCCCCCTTATACGACGCACTTTTGCGCATCTGGGGGTGGATTGACAAAGAAGTACAAATCCCACGAGATCCAACTGCTCTCTCCAAAGATATCGGTAAGAGGTACCCTTGGTGGGAACACCTTGTTGCAAAGGTCCTCCAAGCAGAAGAGGAAACCCTGTGCCTAACCTGACGAAACGCAACGAACAAAACTTTGATCTGCCCATCCATTTTGGGATTACATTACCTTCCTTACTCGTAAAAAGGTACTGTCCGCAGATATTCTCAGCAATAGTTGCCCGCCTTTTGGTGAAAATTCTTTCAGGAATTAGATGTGATGGTAGCGGCCAGCCGCGGAGCCAGATTAGTAACTGACTCCCGAGACGGCACTGTCCGCGTCGTCTCGCTGGTCCTTGCTGTCCTTACGGCGAACGAGATATTGTCCTGAAAACAAGTCAGTATGAAACACGTAAAAGAAGAAAGAGTGAAAAAAGAAAGAAAGAGAGAAGAAATCGCCAGAGGGTATTAATAGGAGGGAACTTACGGAACTCCGATCCTGGGGCCTGCCAGACATCGATTACGCTCAGTCCTGCCTTATAGCACATGAGGCGCACGTTATCTTCGCCGTACTTGTGAGAATCAAACCAGTCGAACTCTTCGCCTTTCTGGATGATGCGGCTCATCTTCTTAAGCTTCACATCTTTCTTGGCCCGGAAGAAGAAGCGATGACGAGTAGTGGGCTCATCCTCCAATTGCGCGAGGAGTTCCCAATCCTCCTCACGAAACCATTCCTCACCTGCCAAACGATTGGCATGCTTGAAGCCATTCAAGAAGAACTTGTGGTACAGGTCGTCGCAAGAGTGGTAGGCGTTCCAGATCTTCTCCTTGTTGTTTGGAAGAGTGTGGCCGTCCATTCCAATTAGAAGCAGGTCGTCAGGTCGCATGGCATCGGCCCAGAACTTCAGGTGAGCAAGTGCTTCAGGCCAAGGATCGTTGCAGAGCACCGAACCTAGCGAAAGAAAGAGACGGGGCGTCGAGATCTTTTGGATATAGCTCATGCCATCGCCAAAGGTACCCCAGATACCAGCACAAGTCACCGAAGACTCGAGGCTCGGGTGCTGCTCCACGAGGTATTTGACATTGTGATTCAGCGACGATCTGGAAATGTCCAATGCGAGGTACTTGGCGGGAACTTTGCTCTTTTCAAAGGCTGCGAGAAGGTGGCCAACCTTGCGAGTGTCACTGGATAAGGCTGTGTTAGTATGGACAGGGTAAGCTTACAACCACCACTCATTGAGGGTGGGCAGAGTGCGGGGCAATAGAGGATTAACTAACCCAGCTCCTAGATCGATAATTGTGACACCAGCTGGGCATCGCGCAGCAACGTCGGCGCCATGCTCATCAAACAAGGCAATCTCGTCATGGGTCTGATAAAATTCAGGGGTGAAGATGATCTGATTCCAGATCGGCAACCCGACATCGTCGTACAGTAATTCGTCGGGCAGCGTGGGTTTGGAGGTTGGAGAGTATGGAGCCGTGAGGGCCTCTTGCAATCGCTTGCCAACGCCGTCATACATGTTGCTACCGCCGATATCGACTACGGCTCCATGCGTGGGAGCATCATTCTTGGGATCCATCACGGCAATCGAAGGACATCAATCAATCCAAGTATTCGTTTTCCCAATGTCGTTATGCAAAATCGGAGGAGTGTGTGACTATACTTCCAAGGTTAACAGGGTCCAGCACGCACAACAATTCCACGACTCCGGGTCAACGTTACCACTTAGGAAGATTCCAAAAAAAAAAAAAAAAAAAGAAAGAAAGAAAGAAAAAAGCGCGTGCTGTGGAACAATATGTTACAGCACGGCACGAGATACGATGTGGCAGTGTTGTATTCAAAAATAGGTTTGTGGAGAGGTATTTGCGGTTGAGATCGTCTACAACAAACCTCGATGCTGGCGAGTGAAGGAAGAAGAGTTTGCGATTCAAGACACGCTCTTCCCGATTTTATACCCGGCAAGCAGATGCGAGAAGGCGGTTACTGTGATTACTACCGCTGTCAAGTTACTGGTAGACACCGGCCAGTGCTACCGGCTGTCACTGCTCAATGGAGACGACTGCCCAGGGATGAGTCGAATACGGGCCGCAGACGATAGGAATGTGTGAGGGCGGACGAGGCAGGCAGGCAGGCAAGGGCCGTGATATGATTTGAGTCGATCTGATTCGAGACGATTCAAAAGAAAAGGAGAGAGAATTGCCGCTGTGGCAGCGTGGATCCTGTCTATTGAAACAAAGCAGCGCAATGTCTGATTGTTTTTTTGTAGCCCTTGTGGTGCCGTGTTGACAGCTCAACGTCAGTACCAGTGCAGTGCATGCTAGGCAATGCAGCTTGGTATGCTGCTGCTGGATAACACGCCCATACCCATAGCTATACCCCAGTACTTGGAGTGGTTTGGGTGCATAAGGTGGTAGAATAAAATGGGATGGATCTTGGCCATGTCCCAGACCTGACCAGAAGTGGTTCATCCTACATTAGGGCGAGAGCGAGGAGGGTGACATTCTCATGCTTCGACATTGACATCCCCACCATAATAAGACATGGGGTTCCGGTATGTGCTGGGGAAGTTATCAAGACCCTTGTTTTCGCTCTTTGGAGCTGCGTGCTTTCTTTTTTTCTTCTTCCTGTCGGTACTGGAAATCAATTTATAGTGCTGTTTACCTTGTTTCATGTGTCTCGCTCTCGTATTAGTCTTATAAGTGCCGTGCGTCGACTGATGTGAGACTCAGCTTGCTCATCTTTTGCACTCACATAGATACTTCAGCTTCGGCTTTAACCACATGCTCCCCTGCAGAGCGCGCTAATGAGGCTCCAGGATGTGGTGAGAAACAAGAGCCCATTTAGGCATTTGGGGCCTGTGGCCGTCCAGGTCCCCTCCACAATTGCCCGAGGTTGTGTTGCAAAACTCGTAAAACACAGCACAAGCCAACCTGCGGCAGGCTTCAAGGCCAGCGCATCTCGACTGCCTCAACGTGGTGCTATGAACTCAATCCAATGATGAATTGCTCTCAGGTATCTCAATGACCCATCTTTATCCCCACGGGCCCGCCTTCGCCCGTTCTAGCCGTGCCGGGCGCTATTTTCCTCTTCCATGCCTCGTTTGCTGTGGTCTGTGGAAAGAAGTTGGCGGCCGGTTTTGAGCAGGTGACTGGTCACCTTGGCACAGAGAAGAGAGAGCCTAGAAGTTATTTTCAGGCAAGGTGGCTGCACTAAAGGGCAGGGTCTGGCAGGGCACTTTGTTCACCCCAATCTTACCAACCCTGGACGGTGAGAGGCAAGCAGATGCACGTCATGGTTTGAGACGGATCCCGCTCGAGCTAGAGAGCAAGTAGCATGAGCGTGACAGATGGGAAGATAGCGTGGTTCAGATCGGACTCCATTGGTTGCAAAGCTTTGAGTCATTTCCCTTCTTGGACTGAAAGCGTGATGGTTTCATTCTATGGGTAGTCCAATGGCGTTATTGATCCCCAGTGCTATCTCAACGGCGGTTCCTGACACCCTCAGCTGTTCTGTTCAGAACCTTGGTGCAAATCGTCTGGGGACCTGCTGCGAAATCTCGAGCAACAAAGGCGAGTCTTTCCGAGGATGGAGCATGCCATTGTCGTTGTCCCACGGTTAAATCTCATCACCTTGACCGCCTGTTGATTCATCATTGGAAAGAGCACGCTCTCCGGCTGCTTGACCAGGCTCGGCCCCAATTATGCCCCCATTCTACCGCGGCACAGATCATTGTTGCATCTCACGATGGCCTGTGATATGTAGGCGGTGGGGAAGATTGCGTACCTGTCCAGCTGCTGCAGTTGCTACTGGACGTACTGCATACGTGTAACGAAGCAGTGCGGTTGAAAAGTCTGACAGAGTTGGAGTTCAGATGGATTCCGTAAGAGATCCCTGTACAAGAAGATGTTTGTTTCGGAGTATCCAGTCAAGATTTGTCAAAAAAGTGCCCACTCCTCCCTCTGATCCAATGTGGTTCGTCTTGAAGCGGAGGTGTGCTGCAAGAGTGAGATGCAGAAAAATAGCCCGCCGCTATTGCAAGGGTTCAATTGCACTAAACTGACACTAAACTAGACTGAACTGAACTAAACTAAACTCATGAGCTGGAAGCCTTCCAGTACCTGGCAATATACCCCCGGCTTCTATGAGATGATATGTAAACTCGGAAGCTCACTCTTGAACACGGTGAACTCTGGACCCTGTGGCCGCCTCGAGCATCGAACTTAAGCTTCAACGTTCTTGACGGGGCTCGTTTGTCTGTACGTAAGTCTTGGCCAAGGTAGACATCAACTAAGAGCAAGGAAGGGAACTCCCGTGGTGCTAAAATGGTTTCCTTTCCTTCCCGCGGTCCGTCGAGACTTAATTGGGGCCTCCGGATTGATTGATTCTCACTGGCAAGGTATTTCCTATAGCAAGAAGATATTAATGCATGAATAGGCTCTACATATGTAAGACAGGTAGTAAATATCTGGCAACGCGGCTTGAGTGGTCGGTGATATTCGTCGGCCATCAGCTGTCCACTTCACAACAGACGTATATCCTCCTACTCCGGTTTTCGTCACCTAGTTTCTATTCCCGTCACTGGCTGTTTCAATGATCCATATCGATTCGGCTTCAACTCACGGATTAACAGCGCAAGGTTAAACAATAGAATGTCCAACCATCATCATGGGTTCCGGTTAGTGACGTTCTAGGCATGCCACCCCTGTACGATCTTAGCCGCCGACTGACAAACTCAATTCAGACACCTTCGCCTTCAGGCCCAGGTCATGGTGGAAAGGCTCAACGGTCTTGTTATCAACCGGGTATAGTTGCCGCCTAACACGGCAAGATAGCGTAAATTGGTCATTATGCACTGCCTCTGACGAGAGCTCGATCATGTCCGATGACAGGATAGAGCCTAGCATGATGATAAACGCTATCGGTAACACTAAGAGAGCACCTCCCTACCTACTATGTAAGCGGGGTGGACTGATAGATTTCGATCGACAGATTTCCCCGTGGGTGCACACACCCTTCTGTAGCAATGGGGGGGTCGCTCCGACGCTCACAATCATAACACCGCTGTACAGCCTTATAGCAGGGCCAGATTCCATCAGATCATAAGAAACAAGGTGCTCTCAAACTTGGGCGCTCAGAGTTATGCTAAAAGTCTAGGAATATAAAACCCGCTTGGTAGTGCTTGCTGGTCTTTGAAAGCTACAAGACTGATGCCTTCTATAAAGTGGAAGGCAGATATGCTCTGGATAGAGGACAGTGGAGGGAATGTTAGATGCTCACCCACATCACATCCTGGGCCGTGTCTAGCCAGCAAGCAGCCCGCCAGATCGCGATTGGGGTTTGTCACCCTGTTTTGGGGTAGGTGAGGTGTGGTAACACAACAGGATCCTCTCTAATGGTGTTGTCTACCTGCACAGGTGTTGTCTCTAGACTCCACCGGACCTCAGGGCCGAAAGGCTGTGGGTGTCCCCAGGTTTTGACTGATTCGCCACTCCCAAGATACTGGTTAGGGCTATCTACAGTTAGTTTCTTCTTAATCACTGCTTTATCACCAACAATACCATCTCATGTAATGTCTTCCAGGACGCTATTGCGTGATGTTACGTCGATAAAATTATGCTCCAAAAGTCCATAAATAGATATACAGTATATATCTTAAATCCCACTTTTATATCTACTTTAAAGTAAAATAAAAAATTAAAGAAAAATAGTTATAAAAAAGAAGATTTTTTATTTAAATAATAAGCTATTAAATTATTATATATCAAGCTTTTAAAAATATTTATTAAGTTTTATAAATTTTAAAAAGAATTTTAAAAGTAATAAATTTTAAATTTAAGTTATAGAAAAATAATAAGTCTAAATATAATATAAATAAAAAATATATCTTTAAGTTTATATTCTTTTTAACTTTTTTATTTTAAAGCTATATATTCTTAAATTTTCTTAATAAAATAAAAATATTTATATATATAAAGATATATTTAAAGGTTAAATAATGAGAATATATTCTTTATTTAATTTATATTTATTTATATCATTATTTAATTCTAAGATGAGGTTAGTGTATTTAATATGTAGCACTGTATGGTGTTCACAGACTTATGGAGCATAATTTTAGTTATCTTTTGAATGTAGACGAGGTCTTTGTTGGGCGGTAACGCATTGGTCAAGCGAGAAACCAGGGCATGGACAGGGGGAATAGCACACAAAGCACGCGACGCACACGCACATACATACAACATGAACAACAAGCTATGAGATCACCGATAGCCTGATTGAGATGAGTATGTTACAATGCTCAATATACCGACTAATTCCATGCATTTTGGGGCATACAACTCAACGCACTTTTGTCTGTTCATTTCTTTTCACCAGAGAGCTCACGTCGTCCAAGTTGAAGCTGTCAAGTCGAGAGAGCCTCAAAAAAGCAAAACAAGCATGGAGAGAACCACAATTCATGCCACGGCATGTGGAGTAGCGAGCAATTAACCTTTGCTTTTCCCGGTTACCGCTGAAAATCAGTTTGATAGGTAGTGGTGATGATTGTTGATCATATCAGATGATCCTTGTCCTTGAGCTCCTCAACTGCTCAACAAACGAGACAAGACACGACACGGTTAATGTCCAATATACGGAGTTATATCCAATGCAATGTAATGTAATGTAATGTCATGTCATGTCATGATACTCTGTGTTTGTGATATGTTGGACGCCAAGACCTCAATTCACAGTCATGGCCCCAAAAGGACCTAACACGGAAACAGCAGGAGCTGTTGATCGTGCCTGCTGGATCGCTAGCTGAGGCCAATTACGAGGCCGCGGTTCACTTAAGCGTGATCCGAGATCCAAGACATTTCCACCAACATCCATCCTTGCGCAACCTTAGACAACTACCAGGTATAACACTATTGCCGGCTCGCTTACGCTGCCATTCGGCCGGAAAACAACCCGCCGGCCTTTGTTGAGCCTTGGGGCTTTAGCGATGCAGTTCTGTCAGTTGTGATGGTCAAATGAGAAGCCAGCATCGTCACAGTGCAATGGTTTTTTTTCAGTACTCGACGATACTTGACAAGCAAGCCACGGCACTATCGCTTGTTAGCCTCGCAAGTTCCCTGCACGTTGGTCCCCCAGATGTCCAGGGAGTGAGACGTTGTTATTGTTTCCAAATGCTCCGCTGCGCCCTGGCTTGTCTTATGTGCAGCCGACAACGTCTTGCGTGTTTTCTGTCTTATGAGCATTGATATTCCTTCTCCTTGCTTCTTCCAGTCTGTCACATGCCACGTGGGATGAACATAGTACTGATACCCACTCAGGAAGAAACGCATGTTGATGCCCGTCGATCATTAACTCAGCTGCTATTCCGTGCGTTGTATGTTGTACGACAGAGCTCACAGTTGTCGAGGTCTCGGATGCTTCACAAAACACACCGAGGAGAAGAGAGCGCGGATATCGGACCTTCATAGAAAGCCAGTCGTTGGCAGAAAGAAGACTTGCACTCGTAGGTGTCGCAGCTACTGCAATACACGTCAACCTCATGTTCTCCTGCGAGACCGGTAGATGGAAATCCACACAAGAGCATAATCTCTGCGGGCTCATGCTTTGACAGCGCTTGGTAACGCAGCTCTAAGGCGTAGGTGAGTAACGACGCATTATTGAGTCAGTGATGGCCAAGCTGGAGCCAAGAATTGGACGCATAACAGTGCAGTGTTGTGTGTGCACGCGAGTCAAGGTATAGTCGTTGACTCCGCCGCCATTCTGCTTTTCACAGAACCACTTCTCCCCTATCAAGTCATCGTCCTGTATGGAGTCGCATCAACAGTAAAGTCGAGAGACTATAGAGATTTTCGCAGAACAATGCTGTTCGTGCCTAAGAACTCAAGATCGGGCGAAGGGGTCGGTTGAGCGATAATACTCGACACAGCAGCTGAAAGAAGAAGAAGAAGAAGAAGAAGAAGAAGAAGAAGAAAAAGGCACACGACACAAAAGCAAGTATGACATGCCGTGGTGATTTCTGTGATAACATGGGGTGTTGGCTCATTTCAGCTATCCTTCTGCATATTACGGATAGTCTTTATGCTGTGGATTCCGACTCTCTGCCTGGGAATGACTTGATAGACATCATGAGCCACCCATCAGTCAATACCCAGTCCAATGCTAGTGTGCTATTAGAGTCCTTTACAACTCTCAAGCATTGCCAAACTCGGATCTTTCTAGTTTCAAGTGCTCCGCTCTCCCGCGCCGAAAGCCTGTGCTTGCGCCGAAAGCCTGTGCTTGCGCCGTGACCACGGAGTCGACGTGGATGGAACCTGTCACACCCCGGACCTGTCAACACGGGGACCGGCGCGTTTCGGATCGGCCTGCAAGACCAGTCTATCTTCTTCATTAACGTCGCCTTTAGGGATGGCTTGTCCCACATTCCAATTTCCTCTCAGCCAGATTTTCGAGACTGCCGGTAACTCCGCCTACCATAAATGGATGTCAGGAGGTGACGGCTGGGTACCGAGTCTCTGATGACGGACAACAGAACGTTCGTTAGACAACGGGGGAGGTGACTCTGACGAATAGCCGGATATGCTGGACACTAACTTTGTACTGATTCATATTGCCTCGATCAACCAAACTCATATATCGCAACATTGTAAATGAAGCTGTGTCACTGGGACCGCCTGTCATATAGTAGCTCAATTTGGGCTGAGGGCAGCGTGTAGAATACGCATTCAGGCTTGATTTCGAAACCCTGCCGAAGTGCTTTGATGTCCAGAGCTTCAACATATCTTAGGCATTCAATTCCTCAACGAACAAATGGCCAGTACAAAAGTGAAAACAACTGAGACAACAGGAGCACAGGGGTCACGGAGTCGGAATCAGCATGGCATGCGCTGCCACAGAATTGTGTTAGGATCCCGGCCGAGAAGAATCTTGTTGATCGAACGAACCTGTCTCAAAATGCAGCCGAGCGGCGTCTACGTTTAAAGGACGCGCATCAAAGAGGGTGTGGTGACTGCTACGCCCCTGTCGCTGTGCAAAGTCCATGGATTCGGCCATATCTGCACACGGCAGCACGCAGGTAAGACGATTGAATTATCATTCAAGTGACACACCTAATTATTGCATCACTAAGTACAAGGGTTGTCGTCAACACTCAAGATGTGCTCAGGGGTTGAGAGTGTGAAGAAGATCTTCTGTTATAACTAACAAGACATCTTCAGGGACGTTCGTTGTACAGCGACCACCCGTGCTGCGAGACTAATGTGAGCTGCAAGAAATGTCAGGTAGCATTTGACCAGGGCCCTGGCAGAATCTGCCTTTAGGGCGGGCCGTTGCCGATATATGATTCACGAACATGGATACAAGGCACAGGAACGACGCTTGAAAAGCTAGTAATTGTGGTCCCGAGAACTTTACTGCTCATATCCTGAATTGTTCTTACAGTACGGCTCGGGCCTCAATGCTTCACGGCGAAAACGCCAGACATGAGAAGCATCAATGCATGTGACGTTGTGGGCCGGACAGACAACGCAAGAGCCGCTTTTGCCACATCAACGGGCATATGCAGGGCCTGAGGAAACAAAAGAGAAAACACGACATCAAAGCGTGACACCAGAAATCGACTGCCACAAAAAAAGCCATCTTCAGCCATGAGCCTCGGGTGTGGACGATGCAGCAGCGAACCCTTGTCAGGGATCAGGGGTCATTCAACACCATTGAATATTGTGTCGTGGCCCGGTGACGTCGTGAGCGTACTTTACTGTCCTATCAAAAAGGGTCTGATCGACAGCAATTGGACCTGTGCTCTTAATAGCTCACGTTATTCTGACCTCAATTGGGTCTTTGTGCCCATTGGCGAGTACATGATTCGAAATAACTCATCGACGAGCAAGCAGACGTATGGAATTCGAATTCATATCTATGGCCGATGATTGTTCCGCCGCTTTAAAATAACGCCTCTATCACAGCAAAAGCCAATCTGTCTTTGTGTACGTACGTACTTTGGTTTACCCTCGAATATCCGTCTCTTTCTGCTTCTGGCTACCTTGGGTTCATTCCTCCCAGAAGCCAGGGAAAAGGTACTCGACCTTCTTCATGGCCTCGGGATCACGGCCAGCTGGCTTGGTCATGAACTTGACGGCTCCTTGAGAGGCACCAGCCCAGTGCTTCGCTTGGACTAGGTCGCTGTTCTCGAGCTCAGCAAGTCGATCCAAGACACCCGCTACGAGTCGCTTGGCATTTTCGTTGTTAGCCTTCATGTACTTGATGACCAGCTCGACATTAACATCCTCAAATGAATGCCAGCAATCATAGTCGGTGGCCATGGCAATCACCTGGTAGGCCAGCTCGGCCTCGCGGGCAAGCTTGGCTTCCGGAAGGGTCGACATGTTGATAACAGATCCTCCCCAATATCGATACATGTTGGACTCGGCGCGAGTTGAGAACTGCGGTCCTTCTAGATTGTTTGTCAGAGGATGATTAGGTAATTGGCACTGCTTCAACGGGTCTCTTACCCATGACAATGATCGTGCCCTTCTCGTGCAAGACGACGCCGTCACCCTCCATATGAGCTGCACAAGCCTTGACCACCTTAGCAAGGCCTGCATCGAAAGGGTCGGCAAAGCCAACATGTCCAACTACACCACCCTCAAAGAAGGTAAAGGGACGGATACCCTTTGTGCGATCAATGACCTGGTCGGGGACGACAAAGTCCATAGGCTTGATCTCCTCTTGCAAAGAACCGACGGCGGAGAAGGCAATGACGGATCTAACACCAATATGTCGGAGAGCAGCGATGTTTGCGCGGTTCGGGACCTCGTGAGGAGCAAACTGATGGTGAACACCATGGCGAGCAAGGAAAGCGACGTGGCCACCTTTGTGGGAGAGGATCTGGATCGGCGATGCCGGGGGTCCCCAAGGTGTAATAGGGTTGAGAGCAGCGACGGGCTCAAAGCCTTCGAGCTGACCGAGACCAGTACCGCCAATCACGGCAATATGGACAGGCTCTATGAGGGTGATGCGAGAATCAGTATTGCGCCTATATTGATTGATACGGACGGATAAGGTAGTCTACACACTGTCGAACGTAGTCGGGAGGTCACCCATCTTGACGAATTTGAAACCGATATTAGTTGGAGCAAGGACTTGGAACGTTGATGAGAATGAGAGGTTATCGTCGTCGCGAGGAAATATCTGCCGTGCCTACCTTGGTCCTCAGCGTAACTTGGAACTAACGTTAGGTGCCTTGTTAGCTACCCCGCCGCCATGACCAAGCTTACGTGCTTGGGCAGAGGTGGGATGGAGGGGTCGTGGACCCTTGTGAGCTCTACCATTGGTTGGCACATTCGAAGATACCAAATCTTTGGCATGAGATTGCTATTGTTCTATTGTAAAGATTATAGGTATTATGGAGAATGCCCAGCATGTTGTGTTTATAGACTTGTGATAAGCTATTACAGTTATTACAAGGACCTCCTAAGGCTTGCCGTGACAGGCCATCTCAAAATGATGTGTTATCATCTCATAGTGCTCTCTGCTCTGCGCTATGTGCCCTGTAAATATTTTGTCATTCTCTGCATCGTCTTGGGAGTATCTACCAAAAAGTCATTCTAGAAATGTATCTCAAGGGTACTTCAATAGAGTATTTTACGCCTTTGTTCCTATGTCGATGTTTTGTTATAACAAGACAGCTTGTGTTACCATTTGGTTTGGTGGGGCCGAGTTCTTTTACGCTTAGGTAGGTGGTGAACATTTCAACTCTATCAACGTTGACCCAACGAAGGTATTGAGAATTCAGTTCAGTGATGAGTTGAATCAGTTTTGTCTTAATTTAATCTTTTGTTAGTATTGTAATCTTATACGCAGCCTCGAAAATCACAGTCTCATACTTATTTGCCTTCTTCCTCATCCTCTCTCTTATGCTGACCAAGCCGGCCAAAATTTTCCGACCTAAGTTACCTAGCTCCGCCAAAATTTAGCCCACCACAACCTCACCCATCAAATAGTCTGGCAGCCACAACTTGTCAGCGACTGTATATGGATGCCATGACGAGAAATGATAAAATGACCCGACTTCCCGACAACGTCAATTTGCTGAACGAGGCTCACGAGAATGGGCCTGATGAAACCATCGAGGAGCGATGCTTCGCTGCCGCCCTCGTCTGTCTTGAAGGCCACTACACTCAGTCTCCTCCCATGGGCCCTCAGACAGCAGCAAAAGTGAGCTCTATGATCACAAAAACATTAGAGAAAACACATACAATACGCAAGGCTCGGTAAGCCCCAGCCTCGCTTTCTATGCGGGCCTCATCACTGACGAGCGTGCAGCGAGGCCATCTCAAGAAATGTGGCGATTTGGATCTGGCTCACAAGAATTTTTGCAGCTGCCATACCCAGCCTCACCACACGATCTGTAGGGCCGCTGTCGAGCCTCAACGATCCAGAGAAGGGCGTCACTCCTCAGGAGAGCACTGCCTTGATTGTTATGAACCATGCGACAATTAAGGAGGATATAGCGACTCTCATCAAGCTTATGCATATTGCCAGGAATCTCCTCGTGAATGCTGAGCCCGAGGTGCCGCAAGACATCTGCGCGGCGGTTCACTTTGATCAAATGGTATATCAGACGATCATTCTCTGTGTCAACGTAACGAGTAAGGGCTACGACGGAGAGATTCTCGATGAGAACCAGAGATTAAAGCTCGGTGATGTCACGGAGCTATGTAGGTATCCGTAGTGTCGAGATGCATACTCCCACACTAACAAAAGAATCTAGACAAAAAGCTGCTAGTAACGTCGTTACAGCAAGCCCACAACTGGACTGCGAAACACGACAGGAACAAAATGTCCTTTTGGTTTGACGTCCTATTTGATGATGACGGCGCGCTTTCGGGTCCCGAGGAGAGTCTAGGCGATGGCTCAGGCTTCCGGCCAGACGTGGCAAAGCGACAGGTCCAGCATTGGCTAGATAGGAACTCCAAGCTATGTGACACTGCCAGGAAGCTGCTCAAAGATTACGCCCAGAATCAAGCCTCAAAACCACCCGGCAACCTCGCCCCGATTAGACCTCTGGCTTGGAACTGGCTCCCCGACGGCTCTGTGGATGTTCCTGGAGATGTTGCCAACACTGAGGACAAAATCAACCCGGTCTGGAAGCCCGATGAGACGGACAAATTCGAACAAGACCGTGCATATGGGCGCGTCTCGAGAGAAATTGATACCTGGTGGCTGAACGCCCGTGATCCTAATTACGAAGAATGGCTAGTCCTGATGCCATCTGTGGAGTTTGCCCAGAGCCGCCTGGAACATTGTCGCAATAATCTCGTGCATCGATACGCTCACTCTTGCGGAACAGACCACTCTCCGCCACCAGGTGTTGTTGAGGAGGAAGAGCTCTCGGAACACGAGCATTGCCATCACTGTGAACACGATGATCATGAGCACCATCACGATCATCACCACGATCATCACCACGACCATCACCACGAGTGTAACCATGACCATGACCATGACGACCACCATCACGATCACGATCACGACCACGACCATGACCATGGCCACGAAGATGACCAGGAGTGCGTATGCCAATGTGATCACGACCACAACCATGACCATGACCATGATCACCACCATCACCATCATGATCATGATCATGAGTATGCTCACGACTACGTGGAGGATATCATGGACGAAGAAGACGCTGACGATGATGAATCTTATGGAGAGGGGCCACTCACCGGTCTGCTAACTGAGGTGCCCAACATCTTGGATCCCAAACAAATCGAGGCTCTGCACATGATTGTCAAGTCATGCATTCTGGACAACGCCGGTTCGGGGTTGACTCGAGCAGGTGAGAACCTGCAGAAGACCCGGTGTCGCATGTTCCTGGCTCTCGACTGCGGAAAGAGTCTCCTCAGAGAGATGCTGGTCTTCATTGCTGTCTGGGAGAAGGATGAGCAGTCTCTCATCTTCCAGGTCACTACTCAGATTGTGGAGGCCCTTCATCACAGCGCCTTGATTCCATATGCCTGGAACTCGCTGCGTATTCCCAAGGATATCATCTCGCCCGCTCAGACAGTACTTCTGCGACTTGTCAACCACATGTTCAGAGCTCGGATAAACAACAACTCAGCTTCTCAGGAGACAAAGGACAATTCCCGTGACATCAAGCTTGTTCACTTCTTCTTGAGTTTCTTTCGAAGCCGTATCGTCCCTGAATGTGCCGCTCTCATGCATCTTCAAGCTCAAATTCGGGAAGAGAACTGCGATCCTTCCGAGTTTCCAGTGGATAGTTGGGATATGGAACGTGCCAAGGATGGTTTGGCTCAGTACCTCGACTTTCTCACGACCGTTGCTGAGATGTTGGACACTCGAGCTAAGCTGATCGAGTGGGAGGCCATCTACGATCTTATCACGATATTGACTGGACTGGAGGCTGGAGTGCCAAAGAAGCCTCTTATTGAGCTCCCCAAGCGGTCGCCCCGGAATGACAGTGATGGCAACCCTATGGTTGAGCGACCATACGCTGCTACAGAGGACGGAATTCATCCATCGCCACCACCACCTCCTCTGCAGGAGCCAGCGCATAAGTTCCCCTGGTCCGGGATCAAAGGACAAATCTTTACCATCATTGCCACTCTCTTACAGCCACCTCAAGGTCAGAGCAGCCCTGGAAACCCTGATGTGCAGATGCAGATGGTCAAGTATAACGGAATCGTGCCTCTTCTCAACTGTTGTGCCTATGACGACCACAACCCATATGCCAAGGAGAGAGTGACGATTTGTCTCAAGTGGCTGCTGGACGGCTGCGAAGCTGCCAACAACTTCTTCCGTGAACTTGTCAACCTCTCACCACCGCCTAACCTTCGGCCTGCCCCTGGCGGTACCACCGTGTCAACGATAAGGGTTGATGGTATCCAAGGCGAAGTTAAGGTGCAGGTCCGCTCGAGTACGTCTGCACCAGGCGAACAGGAGACTAATGACATTGTGGATGGAGCTGGCAGGATTGATCTCAGCCAACCCAGTGGACGAGGCAGTATTGAAGATGATTTCATGGCATAGGCAAATGCCTATATATTTGTCATAGGAAATATGAGAGAACTTTCACTTGGTATGGAGGTTAGTATAGCGTAGGGTGTCTGGAAACTACTGGGTAAATGGTTGGACTTTGGTATTTGTGAAACTTCTCAATCAAAGAGTTTAACTCGAGGGATGAGATATTGGACCGAGTTTCTGTTTTCTGCATACGGTTGGAGTTTGGACAAATACGTAAAAGTTGTGCTTATTAGGGATATCTGGGTTTGGACCTGCATAGGATCATAGGGAGCAAAAGCCAAGCTCTTGATTTGTTAATCTTTTATCATGTTGGACAAGTATCACGCAGAATACTAAGCACAGTTCAGATGAAACATCACATATCCCCATCCAATCATGATGGGTATGGCAGACGCCTTTGGGTCATCGGCAAATACAATACTGTTCACGCTTTGACAGCCAGCATCTAATTTCCAGTGTCAGAAGCTTTCTAGGCTACGGATATTCACTATCTGACCGGTCAAAAGTTCCTAGAGTTTCTACATCAAGTTCCATTCCTACCAAGCCTGAAAAGTGCAATCAGTCTCCGGTTCAAGATCTGGGGCCGTGATACACCGACGATACTTATCTAGGTGTAGTTAGCTGATACTCTACAAGGGACGAACATCTTTAGATTCATGCTAATGACCTTAAGGTCTATGACCAACTCTCGCTAGGGAATGAATCACAACTCAGCTCAGTGTCTTTCTGTCATCCCTTGCTTTTAGAAGCCTGGCATGTCCCTGTGAGTATCAATGGACTATCAATTCAAGGTTTCATATAGTCTATCACTTTTGAATTAATCAGTCTTGTCTATTTGTGCCCAAAGTGACGGCAAACAGGGAATGATAGAAAGGCGCTGAGTTGGGTTGATTGTCTGAGAGATCAGAAGACCCCGAAGGTGTGACCCTCGAAGCACTGTTCCACCCTTTGGTAGCCCGTACAGACCTCTACAGTCCGACTCATTGAAGCGTCCCCTTTATCAAAGCTCCGATCCAGACGGCTTCATATGGAATGCATAGGACTTGTGTTTCAGGGACTCACCGTTAAATCTTGCCACGAAGCCTGGATTGGAAACTTATCGCAAGGTGTGCTTTACTTACAAATAGTAATAAACAAACATGTTATTAGTATGAGTGTCCGCCAAGCAAGTGTGTAAGTAATCACCGCACTTACATGACGGCTCTATGTCAGTCTCTGAAAGTGTTTCCTTGGTATACTTGGACCATCGACACCACGTACAGTAGCAGTATCCACTGACTGGAGTTTGCGTTGAATACTGTACATTTATTAGTAAAATCATGAAGTTCCCTTCTAAGCTGATAGTGATAGCTCAGACCCTCCTAATAACTTGTTGAAGCAATCGCCAAGTTCTGACACAAAACTTTAGTTATTTGCGCCTTTACCAAGTTTGGCAGTGACAGGAAACGTCGAAGACCCGTTTTACTGTCCCTTAGACTTGATTTTTTTGAGTTTTTGGGCATCAGTGTACAGTGAGAGTACAGTATTGGTTTGAGCTGTCAAGCCCTTGGCTCGATCTCGTGGCATGACAGGGAGATCTGGAGATCGAGACAAGGGTCTTCGGCTGATACGGGACAATCACAGACAAATGCCGGCTAAACAAGAAATCCTGTTGGTTCAGAATGTTTATTGTATCATATGTATTTCCATGATCTGACAGCCGCGGTCAGATCATCCACGGCATCTCCAGATACTGTATCCTGTCGTATTCTGACCCAGGTCCTCGTGACAATCTTGCTTCGCCCACCAACTCAACAACACGCAATGCCAAGCAAATCAAATCAAATCAAATCAAATGTATGTATGTACTCCTCCTGCGCCCAACATGGTATGCTCGTGCCTGACAGCGACGTCTATGATAAACAAACAAAAAAAATTGTCTTTCCCGACCCACGTTACTGTACAATGCAAGCCCGAGCTTGATTTCCAGCTAACAAAATCTAAAAATCCAAAAGTCTTACATGGGGGCGTAAATCATCAGAATATGATAAGAAAAGACCAAAACTGTGGGAACAGAATAACAACGCTTAACCATTTGTTCTAGTAAAAAAAAAAAAAAAAAA